>LPNX011045565.1:762500-823808 GCA_001517045.1 Pseudotsuga menziesii | reverse complement strand
TATATATATATATATATAACCACCATTATTATTAAACAAAATTCCTCCTTGCACAAGAAAAATGTCAAAGATGAATGAAATTAAAGAACAAATGGCAAAATTAGAGCTTAATCAAACCCAAGGTTCTAAACATCTTGAAGGAGTACACTCAAGACTTAACCAAATCGAAACAGAACTACACAAAATAAAAAGCGAATTATCAGAGACTGTAAAAAAGGAAGTCAATGAGGCAGTAGCTTGGGAGATGGAAGGTGTAAAAAGAAACATCACAGTATTGTTCGAATCCAAGTTATGCAAACTCGAGCAGCATTTGGAAAACACAATTACTACATTAGTGTGCAATATGTCAAAGGAAGACCAACCATCCTCTAATTCAAGGCATCATAAGACAATTCCTCCGAGAAGAGAAAGTCCACAAGAAGAGTTCGATCACGATGTCTCTCCAAATCATGAGCAGTCACTCTCTCCTCCAAAAAGAAATGGATATCAAATGAAACCCAAGTTAGAATTATCAAAATTCAATGGCGACACAAAATGGAGTGTGGCGTGGATCAACAAGGCATAAGAAATTTTTTCCATACACAATATCATGGCCACTGAAGAAATGGTAAAATATGCCTTGATGCAACTAGAAGATCGGGCTTACATCTGGTACATGTGGTGGAAGGTTACAACACAAACAACCAAGCGTAGGTGGAAAACATTCAAAAACGACTTCTTTAATAGGTTTGAAGATTTAAAATAAAAAGACTTCTTCGCAAAACTCACCAGATCGCAGAAAAAAGGTGACATCGACGAATACACCGACGAATGGGAAGCCGTGGCGACATGTGTGCTAGAACTCACAGACAATAAATGCCTCCAATATTATGTGTATAGACTAAAACCATATAACAGAGATGAACTAGAGATGCTAAATGTATCAACCTTGGACACAACGAAACGCAAGGCAACAATCATTGAGTAAAACTTGAAAAATACCTGGAACAAGAACTATGACAAGGATCAAAGGTCCATCCAAAATACCAAAATCAACACCAAATACTAGCCACCACATATAATAAATGACAACAAAACCACTTTAGAATCCCAACGAATGAAAGAAGGAAAGTGTAAATATTGTGGAGAGAAGTGGGACCCAAGACACAGATGTTTAAAAAAGGAGACAACCAAGAACTTATATCAATGTGAAGCAGAAGAGGAAGACAAATCAGGTAGCAAGGAATCTAACATAGAAGAGACACGTGACATTGAAAATCCTTTGTTAGATTCAGAAGATGAAGAAACACCCAAAATATCAATTGCAACCATAACAGGAATACACCAACCACAGACATTAAAATTTAAAGGACACATAAAAAATAGCAATGTTGTCATCCTATTCGACACAGGAAGTACCCATAATTTCATCGACGTTAGTGTTGCAAAGAGGCTTAACCTTTTCATATATCCAGGACCCAACATGAAGGTAATGGTAGCAGATGGAAAGAAAATTGAAAAAGTGGAGAAATGCCACAAAGTTAAGCTGCAAATACAAGACTATAACCTTGAATCAGAATTTTACGCAGTACCCTTAGGAGGAGTTGATGTAGTATTAGGAATTCAGTGGTTGCAAACACTAGGTACCTACTTAGAAAACCACCAAGAACACTTTATAAGGTTCAAATGGCAAGGAGAAAGATACAAATTTTATGGGTTCCAACCACCTCGCACACAAATTGTTTCATCCCACAAAATGGAGAAGCTAATTCGAAAGGGAGCACTAGTGTATGTTGTACAATGCCAGGAGATGGAGTTATTAACTTCAGAAGTAGTTAAATGAGGTCATCTAGAGATCCAAGGATTAATCCAAAAATACAAAAAAGTATTTGAAGATCTCCCCATGGAGTTACCACCAGAAAGGAGGATCAAGCATATCATCGAAATCAAGTATGGATCAAGCCCTGTCAATGTTAAACCTTATAGGTAACCACACCATCATAAGACATATATTGAAAGATTAATCCATGATTTACTGAAATGTGGAGTGATTACAAAAAGTCAGAGTCCTTATGCTGCACCAGTAGTCCTGGTACAAAAGAAGGATGGGTCATTTAGGCTATGCATCGACTACCGAGGACTAAACAAAATAACCATTAAAGATAAATTCCCCATTCCTTTTATCGATTAAATGTTGGATGAGTTGCATGGCACAAGGTACTTTTCAAAATTAGACTTAAGATCGGGATTTACAAAATCTGAGTAAGGCTAGAAGATGTGGCAAAGACAGCTTTCCAAAGCCATGAAGGACATTATAAATTTAAGGTAATTCCTTTTGGGCTAACTAATGCTCCAGCGACATTTCAAGCAACCATGAATAACCTATTTCAACCATTTCTAAGGAATTTTGTACTAGTTTTTTTTTATGACATCCTTATATACAGTAAGACATGGAAGTACCATCTCATACATCTAGAACAAGTGCTCTCTATTTTAAAAGAAAATCAGTTCTACTCTAAGATGTCCAAATGCACGTTTGGTAAGGAAGAAGTGAGCTATCTGGGTCACGTAATATCTAAAGAAGGAGTCAAGGTAGATCTAGAAAAAATCAAATCAATCATAGAATGGCCCAAACCTACTAACATCTCCAAATTAAGGGGATTCCTTAGGCTAACTAGATACTACCGAAAGATTCATCCAGAATTATGCGCACATAACCGCACCCTTATCCAACCTTCTAAAAAAGAATGCTTTTCAGTGGAGTGTAGAAGCAGATAAATGTTTTGAAGCCTTGACAAGAATTATGTCCTCCACACCTGTACTAGCTACCCTAGACTTCTCAAAACCATTTGTAATAGAATGTGACACCTCAGGGTATGGTTTGGGAGCCGTACTAATGCAAGATGAACACCCAATAGCTTTTGAGAGCAAAAAATTAAACAATCGAGAAAAATTGAAGTCTACATATGATAAGGAAATGATGGTAATTATGCAGGCATTGGTTAAGTGGCAACAATACCTCCTAGGGATAAAATTCATGATCCACACAGACCATAATAGTCTTCAATACCTACTTCAACTATAAAACGTTGTCCATAGAACAACAGAAGTGGATAGAAAAAATCGTTGCTTTCGACATGGAAATAATACACAAAAAGGGGAAGGAAATAGTAGTAGTAGATGCACTCTCTAGAAAAGATGAGGATACTACCTCTTACTCCATCTCAGTTGCAATTCCAGAATGGCTAGATGAAATACGAAGTGAATACACCAAGGACCTAGAAAAAATCACTATAATTAACAATTCCAACCGTGACCCCAAGTTTGAATGGAAAAACGATATCCTTTGGTATAAAGGGAGGATTTATTTAAACTCAAACTCTAAGCTCAAAGATAAAGTAATGAAGGAATCCCATGATTCACCAGCCGCAGGACATGTAGGATTCTTCAAATCTTATTATAATGCAAGAAGGTCATTTTTCTGGAAGGGAATGCAAAAAGATATCAAGCAATATGTAGCAGAATGCAAAAAATGCTAGAGGAACAAAAGAGAAAATGTTTTAGACCTTGGGTTACTCCACCCCTTACACATTCCAAACCAAAAATGGGAAGAGATATCAATGGATTTCATCTATGGGTTACCTTCATCAGAAGGAAAGGACAAGATCCTTGTAGTGGTCAATCGATTAACCAAATTTTCTCACTTCATGGAAATACAAAAAATAGACATGGAAAAACAAATTGCAGATGTATTTTGCAAAAATATCTACAAATTACATGGCTTCCCAAAAGTCATCGTGAGCCACAGAGATGCAAAATTTAATGGAAAACTTTGGAGGGAATTTTTTAAACAAGTAGGCACATCACTCAATATGAGCTCAGCTTACCACCCCCAAACTGATGGTCATATTGAAGTCGTTAATAAATTCGTAGAGGCATATCTACGTTGCTTCGTAACAGATAAACAAAACCATTGGTCTCAATGGTTACACTTAGTAGAATGGTGGTACAATTCAACATGCCACACCTCCGCAAAAATGACCCCCTTTCAAGGCTTACATGGGTATGAACCTCCAAATTGGAAGGAGTTAGTTCTAAAAGACACTAATGTGCCAGAAGTAAGGAACCAACTAGATAAATCTCAAAAAATGATTGAATTACTTAAGGATAACTTATTCATGGCACAAAACCGTATGAGACAACAAGCAGATCAATGCAGGACTGAAAGAGAATTTGAAGTAGGAGACTGGGTGTTCATAAGACTACAACCCTATAAACAAGTATCCCTTAAAAGTGGAGGAAAAAACAAGTTGGCCCCAAAGTTCTATGGACCATATCAGATTACCAAGAAGATTAGTCAAGTTGCGTATAAATTGAAATTACCTGATAATAGTCATATCCATAATGTCTTTCATGTATCATGTCTCAAAAAAATGCTAGGGCAACATCAAATAGTACAAACAATACTTCCTATGTTAGATGACGAAGGAAGGACTATTTGGGAACTAGAGGCAATCATCGCAACCTGAGAAATAAGGCTTTGTTCTCGAACACTCAAGGAATATCTCATTAGGTGGAAGAATTTTCTAGACAAAGATGCATCTTGGGAGATAGAACAATTTCGTCAACAGTATCTGTCCTTACCTTCGCTTTGAGGACAAAGTGTTCTAAAAGAGGGCGACAATGTTATGTGTTTAAATTTTATGATCAATAATTTAAAATATTAAATATAAATAGTAATTAGGATAAAACGGAGAGCCACACCGTTTCATTGAAACTGTGTGTTTGGACCTATAAAAGGTCTTTTCACTTATTGTAAATAATCATCAATTAATAAATAATTCATTTGTGGCTAAATTTTGAAATGTGGGATTAGATAATCTACTCCATGTAATCAGTCCTGTAGGTTGTCCTTGGATATAAGAATCCCTAACAAAGCTCGTAGGTTATACTTGGATGTAATTAGTCTTGATATGTTTCTATTCTAGAAATAGCAAGAGACTAGAAGATTCAGATGCAAAATATCTCACATGGGAAATGAGATAGGTTGTCTTAGTGGGAAAAATCCTCATGAAGTAGGATTCTCAGACATAATTAGTCATGTAGGTTGTCCTCGGATGAAATCAGTCCTGAAAAAGCTCGCAGGTTATCCTTGGACGTAATCAGTCTCGAGATAGGTTATTCAAGTGTAAATATGATCCCTAGCGTGGTGCACAGGTTACTTGAATGTAATAAGTCCTGTTGGTTGTTCGAGTGTAAAAATAGACCTAGCATGGTACGTGGGTTACTTGGATGTAATATCCCTTGAAAGTTGTTTGAACGGAAAATATTATGGACGCAAGTTATTAAGATGTAATAAGTCCTTGAGGTTGACCTAGAACGTAAAATTCCTAATGTAGCAGGTTGTTTGGTTGTAATAAGTCCTTACATATATATCTATATATGTGTGTGTCTCCATGTTGATATGTAAGGTCACAAAGCACGTGAGGTGCACCTAGGCATTTCTCCTTTATTGGTGGAATGCAGGTTGACTGTGTAGAGATGTAATGCACTGAGTGTGCTCCTAGGTGATTCTCTCATAGTAGAAGCTGCAAGTTGTCTTGTTGACATGAAAAGATCCTAGATTACCCCTATGGTGATAGAACGCATGTGATCTGCATTTGGGTTTTGTTCGGTGCTCTTTGTTCTATTTTTTTTTGCAGTACAAAATAGATGATCTGGATACAACGAGATAAAGGTAGGAGACATATGTTATTTTCATGGCAATGTAAATAAGGTCTTTGTAAGTTCCTACGTGATGAATTGCTCGAGATATGATGAAGACATGGATGAGGACTAGGCCTACAACCAACATGAAAAATGGTTGGCTCTGTAGAAACTTCCAATGACAGATAGTATCATTCTTTGATCAGTAAGAAGATGATGATGATAGAAACTATGATGATGTCTCTTTGACTCTATGATGATGAATATGTGATGATGACTGTACCATATGTGTTGATGAGTGTGGAAGAGAGAGAATACATTCCTAGTTAAGAGGGAGTGTTGATGTATTCGCAACTTAGGAAGATATTCTGATGTATATTATCAACGTATGTTTTTGTACCTGTATCGAAGATTTGTTTTCCTCCTTATGGGATGTATTTATTGTGGATAGACCTTGAGGTACAACCTCCATTGTGAGTCGGGGCAATAGTCCTTGGTGTAACATCATGTAATGTGTATTTGGAGTCTCTCTAGGAGAAGTTCGCCCTGTTAGGGTAACATGTTAGCCCCATTCATGTAATAGGTTAGTCACTTGAAGGGTGTAAATAGGGAGGCACCCTCCCTCATTTATGCATACCTCACACTCACTCAAGTTCGCATGAGAGAGAGAGAGAAAAGGGAGGAGAGATAGATAATTGTTGGAGTCTTCATATTACTGGGTTTGATCATCTTATGAAACTGTCTTTGTGACTATACTATTCCGAGGAAGTTTGAGGGGTTTTCTCCTTTATGGTTTCTTTGATGAAAATCTTTGTGTCTTTTGTATTTGTTATATCTTATGCATCTTGCTGTAATTATTATTCTTTCATACAAAGATCCTATTAAGCTAATAAGATCTAGAAAAATTAACAAGGGCAGTACCCTGAACACTGCCCAAACAAGTTGCGGAAAGGAAAGAAGATATTAAGGATGCGTTGATAGAGATTGTGGAACTTTAGAAGGAAGATCGAGTAATTGCAAAGAACATAACAAAATTTTTGGTGATTTTAGTACAATATGACAAGTTGCATCAACTAAATGTGCAACTTAGTGAAGTAGAATCGCAGCTTGAAGTATTGAGGGGATCACTGAAGTCGATGCCTCCATTAGTGCAAGTAACAAGGGCACTAGAACTGAAAGAACTATAATATCATGTTAACAAGGCATGCATAAGACAACAATGCAGAACAATGCACTTGGACGATCTCTAGATAAAGCAGAACAAGTAGCACTAAAAGCAATGGAAGGAATGACACAACTCCAGAGTGAACGAGAGAAACTACAACATGTGGAAGGTGAACACCCAATAGATCAAGTAGTGGCAGAATGCGCAACAATCAGTACGTCGACCAAATAAGCTGTCGAAAAAGTTAAGGAAGCATATGATGAATTTCAGGCACAACTAAATGCATTGGTAGCATCCAACTGAGGTGGTTCAAGGATGAACCACAAGTTTGTGTTGATGGATTTTTGACATGGGGTTAGAGTTCACAAAGTGTGGTACGACCAGCGACAGAAACGACATTGAAAAGGACAAAATCCATTCGTGAAGGGTAAAGAAGCCAACAAATAAGGAGATTTTGGTTAAGTTAGTTAGTGATTGGTCAAGTGGAGCATGTTGTAATGTCCAAGTGAGACTATAAGTAGAATTAGGATTGTAAATCTTATTAAACATTGTTCTTTCGATGATTCTTATGAATTTTATCTTAGAGATTGACATCTTGAGATATTTTGGGTTGTAATGTTTCACACCTACATATTTTGTTGTATCTGAGGATTGTTTCGGTATGAATTCTATTTTTGTAGCCTCTTTTTGACACTACTTGTTTGGATCCTTATTGATCTACGATGTGTTTGATAAGTTAATAAGGAATGATGAATGATGGTGCTATGTTTTGGTTTTTATATTTTACTGCTATGTGTTGTAATATCACAGATCATATAGGGTTACCAATAATACACATGGAATCATATAAACATAACAGACACAAGAGACAAGAACATAGATAAGGGAATAACATATTATATTATCACATGAGGGTCCATACATACACAGAACTGATCCAAGTTCTCATATGCCTCAACAGCCTAATAGATATGATTTACAAACAGTTAAATGTAACTACCTGTCGGTTTGGTCAACCGACACGACCTTATGCAGCTGACCTACTCTCTAATTAGTCGACTATTTGACTAGTCGGCTCACCGACTAGCTCCTCCAACATCTCCCCCAGGAACAAAATATTTCTTCGTCCTGAAGAAATAAGGGAGGTACTTCAACTGTGTGCTGTATTAGGTAGTTGTTTCTGGTATCGTTTGTCTTCATGGACTATGTATTCAGATGGTTGTTCGTTTCTGCATGCATATTTCCACAATTGGTCCTGTTGTAACAGCGAGTTGGTGTTGAAATTATGTCCAACTTTTATAATACTTTCTGGATGTCAATACTCAATGTTGTGATGCTTGACAGAGTCGACATCTTTTCTTGGATGGAGAGGTCTGCAATGCTTTCCATGTCTAGTCCCATGAATTGAGCTTTTTTCTCTGCTGCATCTAGTAGTCTTTTCATATGTGGGAAAATTGTATCCAGTTTGTCGAGGCTTGGTAGTGCTTGTTGTACCCACTGGTGTGCTTGTCTCTCCAATTTTTGCAGTTTGGCTATTTCCAATACAATTTGCCCTTGTATTTTATTCCTCATTATTTCTTCCATTCCTCGTCTCTTTTCTAATACTTGAATCTTCTCACGAGTCTTACGGGTCTGCTGAAATACTTGTCCATAATAGGTAGGCCAATCATGTAGTACTTCATCTGTGATGATAGATTCTTCCAAGTGGTCCTATAGTACTTTGTGAGCTTCCGAGAATGCTGTATACTGCTGCCTGAGTAGTCTGGATGTTTCCTCTATTTGATCTTCCTTTGTGTTTTGTAGATGTGATTGTAGAGTCAACACCATGCTTTCCAATAGCTGGTATGCCTTTTCAAGCGGCTTGTCAGTTTTGGCCTCTAGAGGTCCCGGTATTACTGTTTGAATCAAACTCCTGCATTTTTTTTCAGAAACTCTATTTCCTCTTTCTTAGTGTTATCGATCTGCTCTCATTTAGTGTGGTTTCTTACTGCTGCTTCTGTAGTGAGAGTTTCTAGGACTTGACACAATTCTCCATCTCTAAGTTTCGTTGTGTCAACTACAATAATTGATCCAAGTTGGCTAATGTGGATCGTTGTCAACCTTAATTATTTGTGGTGTTATTTCTTCTTTTTGTCTCTTTTTCTTTTGTGTTTATGTTGTTCTGTCTACTATTGTGCCTGCGCATCTACAAGTGGTAGATTCCCATGTGGTTGATTTTCTGGTTGCTGATCTTTATTGGTCGGTGGAATTTCTGGTTGACTTTCTTGGGTGGAACCTGTAGCTTGGTGTGTATTTGGGGGATTTGAAACAGATGGTTCAAGGTTTGGTAAGGATTCTAGATTGGGAAGTGGTTGTGGAGATGGTGAATGGTCTGGTGTAATTGGTGTAGTGGGGATGTTATCAATCAATAGTGGATATTCGACTTCTGGTGGTGAGTTGGTTGGATCATCAGAGAATAGGTTGTCGATTACCTGGTTGATTGCTAAAATATGTTCTTGGTTATCTTCTTCCGCGTCTCTTGCTGGTTCATCGGCTGGTAGGGGATTTGAGATGTCTAATGGGGTAAATGATGAAGTGCAGCTTGCAACAATTTGAGATGTTTGTCAGGGTTCCTTAAGAATGTAGACTTAATAGTTCCTACAGATCTTGGTTTCTGGGGTATTTGGCCAATTTGCTGAGAGATGATATGTTGTGGTGCACTAGATTCAATTAGTGGGAATTTGGTGGTAATTCGTTAAACATAGGTGAGTAGTTCAGGTAATTTTTCAATGTAATCCTGGAAATCACCGTCCTGGTCAAACCATTATTTCAGTGTTTTCGACATAGCATTCTTACAGATGTCGACTGGGCTTATGGTGGGTATTTGTGGGGTGTTTTCTTGTGTGATATGGGTTGGGGATGGGGGTGGAGGTGTAGAAACCAAATCAACAATATCTTCATCAACTGAAGTGGTTGCAGTTTTTACCTTTTTTGGTCTCCCTTGCTTTGCTCCTGCGTTGACGAACTGTTTGAATTGTGTTTCAAATGAAACTCTATTTGCTGTTGCATCTTCTATGATGTCGACAATAGTCACTAATATTTCTTCTTCATCTTCTGACTCATATAGAATAAGCTTATGCTTCCTCTTCCCTTTTTCCTCAATTGCCTTCCTTTTCCTTGAGGCTGCTACTTCCTTTGCTATTTTCCTTAAGTTTTCTTTTGTCATAGCATATTCCAGATTATCTAAGTCAATGTCTTCTTCTATATGCTCTTCTCCTTCTTCCTGTTGGTGAGCCGAAATGATGCTTTTTTTTCTGTCAGTTTGGCTACCCGATGTTCAGTCAGTGTGCTTCCCATTTGGATAGGTTTGGGACAATTGTTAGTTGAAGTCTGTTGGTGTCCCTTTTCGGTATGTCGTCCGACATGAAGGTACCAATATGTAATCAGAGTTTGTAGTCCTCCTCTTTTTCTTGGTCGGTCAATGGTTCTTCGATTGGTTGATTTATTTCTTTGGATTTTGCTGGTATTGATAGCTTTGTATTGGACTATTAAGCTTTTTCTCAGAAAATCTCTTCGACTGCTGGGTAGTAGTCGAGAGGTTTTGCTATTTCCTTTGCTCCCTGCATGTACCAGACTGCTGTGTGGTCGAGCTTGAGTTGAATATGTGTTGTTTTTGGTAGAATTCTTCGGATTTTCTGAGGCACCCTCCATCTAATTGTCTGAAGTTTTATATTTTGGAACCAATTTTCCAACATTACTTTACCATTGTCCAATTCTTTCAATGTTCCATTTTCTAAAAATGGTTTGAACCTCCACATGTGGTACTTCTGTGATTCTTGGAATTGCTTGTCCCTAACTGGGCACAAGTGGTACATTGCTATCTAGAGTATCAAGGATGGGAACCTTATAATCCTGACTAACTCCTGACATTTCTCACATATAGTTTTGAGCATGTCGGCAACATGCCGAGCCCAATGATAAATTTTCCCTGTACATGCTATTTGGTCAACTACTTCCAGCATGTCTAGCTTCAGATCACTCACTTGACCTATAGGAGTGAGTCCTGTTGCTATGATTTTGGCCACGATTTGCGGTGTCCGAGCTTGTATTTGACTGATCATTAGCCCTTTCAAGTTCTTCCCTATTGGTGTTCTAGTCAGTCGTTCTACTAGTCCTTCTTTTATACCAATGGGGACAGGTTTGCCCTAATTTGAGAGACCTGTAAGCTTTTATATAACTTCACCAGAAATTTCAATTGGTATGTCGAAGTAAAATTTTCCATTGTGATATTGATTGATGATAAATTTCATTGTTATTTCCTTCATTCCTCCAAAGCTCGCCATGAACGGTGTGTTCATGTAACTCATGATGGTGTCATGGCTTATCTTCTCCACTTTTGGTGCTATTTTATTGTCCATATAAGCCCATTCTTTGATTTTTGCCCAGGTTTTCACCCACGAGGTTTCCTGTACCTTGGAATTTGTTATAGTTCTTAATATTCTCATAAGTGGCGTTTCAATGGATTGTAGTTCTTTTTTTTTTTGCAACTGTAGCTTTGGTTTGTTTCAGGCCCATCTTGTCAGTCTCTTGGTCATCTTTTCTTATAGGGTTTCAGCTCTTAGATTTCTAGATACTTGGTTGCTCTATCTCTTTGAAATACGGTAAATGATCTTTTTCTGGCCTGGTATTTATAGGTGGAGCGGGTGACATTTATGTCGATGGATGTATTAATTGTGGAAGTGATGGTCTAGCACGGTCTTTCGAGTTTACGTTAAATGCGATTTGATTTTGGCACTCCTTCTGACCATAGTTATGAAGGCGTGATTTGAACGTCGAGGTCGTTAGTCGATGTTGATCATGCGAGTGGTCAATGGCGATATGTCGATGGGGTTAGTGTCTGTTGTCAAAGTCCTGTTTATTATATCTTTCGAAGTTTCCCATGATTATGGTTTATGGGTGTTGGTTATGTTTTGTTGTTTTGGGATTTTTAGATTTTTATAGGTTTTTTTCTGACAGTTATGGTCGTTTATGTATGTCACTTTTTATTTTATTTATTCATTTATATATATATATATATTGACTTGTTTAATTTTTGTACCATTTTAGTTGGGCACCATTAACAAGTTTCTGAAAAATTATGCCTTGTAATGTCCTTAGGCGGACTGATCCATTGGCATGAATTTCTTCGACAACGTAAGGTCCCATCCATTCTGTGTGTAAATTTTTGGGTTTTCCTTTTACTTGACTATTGTACAGTAAGGCGAGCTCCCCTACCGACATATTTTTGTTTATGATATTGCGATCATGCCAAGCCTTCTGCTGTTGTTTATGAATTTCTTGATGTTGTAAAGAAAGCAGTCAATGTTCTTCTAGCTTGATTAGTTTCATTAGTCAATACTTCCTACCTTCTTCAACATCAACATGTATGATATCTGCTATGTAGGTGTTTGCTGTCAGAAATGTAGTGGAACGACTGCTTCTTGGCCATATACTAGTTGAAACGGTGTTTGGTCAGTCGAGAGTTTGTATGTTGTTCTATAAGCCCATAATACTGCAGGGATTTTTTTATCCCAATCATCCTTGTCGGTGTTGCAGATTCTTGTTAAACCCCTTGTTAATGTTTTCTTGAATACCTCAATTTCTCCATTCGATTGAGGGTGATAAGATGTACTATGTCGGTGGTCAATTTTGAACCGGTCTGTTAGTGCTTTGATAGTTTGGTTAATAAAGAGTGATCCTTGGTCACTGATTAAGGTTAGTGGGCATCCAAATCTAGTAATTATGTTTTCATAGATAAATTTAGCAGCTATCTCACTGGAACATGTGTTGACAAGTTCTGCTTCTGCCCACTTGGTTACATATTCTACTGCAGTTATTATGTATCTTGCAGCTGGTCTTTTTGCTGGTATTGGGAATGGTCCTATGAAGTCAATGGCCCAAATTTCAAATGTCAAAATTGGGTTTACTAATATCAAGGGAACTTCTGTACTAGGAAGAGGTCGATCTAGTCGTTGACATCGGTCGCATGGCTAACAAACTTTTTGCAATCCTTGTATAGTGTCGGCCACCATAGCCCTGACTGTTGGATTTTCTTGGTAGTTGTATCTGCTTGAAAATGTCCTCCTACTGGTCCGTAGTGTGCTTCGTACATGATATTATCTCTTTCATGTTCTAATACGCATCGTCTCAGGATGTTGTCCAAGCCCATTTTATATAAAAATACGTTTATGAGGCTGTATGGTGCAGCCTTCATAGCTAATATTTGTTTCTTTTTCGTGCTCATGCCCTCTGGTGCTTGACCATTTTGTAGGAATTGAGCTATTTCCTCTAATTCTGATGGGACTGCTTCTATTCAAAATAAGTGTGCATTCGGTAGGTGATCTTCGACTCCTGTCGGCTCCTCTCCCGTGTCGATTCTCGACAAGTGGTTGGGCCCAACATTTAATTTTCCTGGTCTAACAACGACTTCAAATTCAAATTCTTGGAATAGTAGTAGCCATAGGCAAATCCTCCCATGGTGTAAAGGTTTGTTTACAAGGTATTTCAATGCTTGGTGGTTAGTATAGAAGATGAAAGGGTTGGCTAGTAGGTAATGTCGGTACTTCTGTAGTGTAAAGACCATTCCTAATGCTTCTCTCTCTATTGTCGAATAGTTTATTTCTTCCTTGTTTAGTTTTTTGTTGCTATAAACTATAGGGTAATCCATTCCATCGTCCCTTGGTTGTGTTAAGATCGTGCCAATTGCTAGGCATGATGTGTCGATATGTACATGGAATTTGATCGACCAATTTGGGAACCTAAGGATAGGTGCCTCTACTAGTTTCCTTTTTAGTGTTTCAAATGATATGTTACATTCATCTGTCTAGTCGAACTCCTGATATTCTCTTAATCAAGTGGATAGGTTATATCTGAGTAGTATCTCATAAATTTCCTGTAATTTCTTGTGTGTCCGAGTAGTACCCTGACTTGTTTTGGGTTCATTGGTGGTTTCAAGTCAAGGATAATCTTTATTTTTGCAAAGTCGACCTTGATTCCTTCTTTGCATATAATGTGCCCTAATAGTATCCCTATAGGAGTTAGGAATATGCATTTCCTTATGTTTAGAGAGAGCTAGATTTGTCGTCATCGTTCCAACATGAGCCTTAGCCATTTGTAGTGATCTTTTAGCATAGAGTATATCATCCAATCATCAAAATATACTGCCATGGTTTTGTAGATGTATTCTTGAAATGTTTTGACAACAATTCTTGAAAATACTGAAGGTGCATTTTTGAGACCAAAAGGCATAACTATGTAGGAAAATGAGCCGAATTCACATACGAATGTCGTCTTTTTCTGGTCTTCTTTGGCTGTTGGTACTTGGTTGTACCCTGAGAATCCATCTGTAAGCAAGTAACATTCATGTCCTGCAACTTCATTTAAGATTTCATCTGCATATGGTGTTGGAAATGGGTCTGTTAGGGCGACTTTGTTTAGTTCTTTGAAGTCGACACATATCCTTAGTTTCGTCGGGTCGTGTTCCTTTGGTTGCACAACCATTGGGCTTACCCATTCCGAATGGTCAATAGGGTAGATAATTCCTGCTGCAAGCATATTCTTGATCTCTTTCTTGACTATCTCTTTGTATTTATGAGCTAATTTGTATGGCCTCTTCTTTACAGGCTGAGCATCAGGTTTGATATCGATCTTCATCTCACCCATTTCATGGACTAGTCCTTTGAGATCTTTGTAGTCTCTAGTGAATACATCCTCGAATTATTTTAGTAGGTTTACTATTTCGGTCATTTGTTCTTCACTCCAGTAATCGTTGATTTTTTCCATTTTCGGTCGATCATCATTTGATATGTCAAACTCTTTAGTTTTAACTTTGGCATCTAACCATTCTGGTGCTTTAGCTTCATTGATCAGTCGACTCCCTTCTTTAAATTGTGAGAATGTAACATGAAATTCTACTGTGGTCATTCGGTCGGTATCTTCTTTGTTGGTTGTATCCACTTTAAGTATTGTGCGAATTGGTTTTGTTGTTTTTGAGTGATATGATTTCCATCGAAAACTTTTCCCTTCTGGATTTTTGTTTTCCATTTGCAGTCTTGTCGACTGTGGTATTATCTTGGTTTGTATGTTATTACATGGTATTGTCGGTCGATCATAGTTTTGTATCAGAGTGTTGTTCCCGGTCGATTCTATAAATGCTTTTTATTTGTTTTGCAGTTTCGACTAACTTTTCATTATGCGGTATAAAACTGAAGTCTTTCATGAAGTTCTCTCTAAATTTGTGCCATTGAAATGTTTCACCCTGTGCTTCCTCCATTTTATACCATTTGTTTGGTAAGTCAACTAGCATTGAGGGAAACAGGTGTGGCCATGTACGTTCTTCTTTATACCAAAGTGTTTTCCATTCTTTTTCGCATGTTTTTATGTGCTCCTCCGGATCTTGTCCTTGGATGAACACAGATATTTGTGCTTGTTTGGTTAGCCTCTTTCCTCCGAATCTTTCTATGAAGTAAGTCGAAGCTATTTTCCATGTCTGCGATCTTGATTGATGGGTATCCCACCATCGCGTAGCTTGTCCTATAAAGGTTTCTACCAAGATTTGTAGTCGACCATGTTCACCTATGTTTTTAGATACTTGTTCTATATGCATAACTGGGGATTCCCTTTCTTTATACCTTGGGATCTGTCTGATACTTACATTTGTTGGGTTTAAGGTAGGATATTCCCTACTTTTATTTTCGAATATTTTCGGGATGATGGAGACTAAGAAACATTGTTGGACTGATTTCTTCTGTACTGCTTAAATGGTCCAGCAACCTCTTGCTTGGGTCTTGTAGTTGTTGACTTCCCAATCATATAATTATGTGTCTGAGTTGTATCATGACTGAATCTTGATTGCTTAAGTGAAGTTCTCCATAGATATTGGGTTCTGTGTAGTCTTCATTATTTTGTATTTGATATAGTTGTCTGATGTCAACTTCTTCATCAATAGGTTCTATCCAAGGTTCTCCTTGGGATGGGTGGATAGGTACTATGACTTTCTGTCCATTCCCTTTTAGTTTTATCCTTTCTTTGTCTAGGGATATTGATGCTTTCATTTTTCTTCCCCAAGGTCGACCTACTAGAGCTGGGAAGGAGCTGGATCCTTCCTTAGGGTCAATAATTTCAAAGTTGACTTTGGTCGATATTCCTTTTATTGTTGTATCGACATTTCTCCAAACTCCGATGGGTTCGATTAGACCTTGGTCGGCTAACTTGAGGTATATTCCTGACTCATATAGTCAAGGTCTACCCAACTATTCCCAAGTGTCACGAGTCATAATATTTACTTGTGAACTGAAGTCATGTACAACTTGTCGAACATGGTATCCTTCGATTTCTAGGTCGACAAGTGGATCGGCATCACTCTTGTCTTTTTGGTTTAGACTGCATATGTTTTTTGTTTGTTTTTCTATATTATTATTATGCTTCATATTATACAATAAGTCAATGAATTGAGATACTGATTTATCATCCTGTACTAAATGTATTAATTCTTTAACTTTGTTTTGTCGACTGTTATCAGCTTCTTCCTGTCTAGCAAATTCTTTAAATATATTCCTTGCATCGCTGTATAATTTTTTTTGTTTAGCTGGGTTAGGATAATTGTTCTTTTCTTTGATTTTACTTATATGTGGATTATCATTCCCAGCTTTTGTCCCTTGTCAGGTTACTATATGCAGTTTCTTTGTATTGATTAGATCATGTTTTTGAACACACTACAAGACATTAACATTTTTCTTTTTATTGATTTCGTCGAGCATGGTAGGGCAATCCTCTAATGAGTGATCACCTACACCACAGCTTGTACAAAAATTTAAATTGGTTCTATCCTTGTATGGACAGTCTGCATATCGATGGCCTTCTTTGTAGCATGTAAAGCATTGGATGGGCTGATGTGGTCGATTGTCACGATTTCCAGAAAATCATCCTCAACCTCCATATGCTCCACGATGGTTGTTGAACCGGCGCTCATATCGACGACCTTCATATATTTGATTATTTGGCTCGTTTTGATCATTGCTTCACTGGTTGTTATCGTTATTCTGCATGACTATGTTCGTCTAGTAGACTGCTTGGTAGTTTTGACGGTTCTTTAAATTTAAGTGGCAGTCGGCCATTGCATGACTTTTTACTTCATAGATTGCACACCAAGATGCTTTGCCATTTTTCATGTTATATGGGAAATATTTTGTTGTGTGTTCTCCATGTTCTTGGAAGATGTGGCAGAAGCATTTTGTCTAAACATATTGAATGTCTTGTTGACTTATGTCTTGCCGACAGTTATCTTTATGTGTCCGACCGTGGAGCATTTTGTGCACCAGACATCCTGATTCTTGACGTTCAACTCTTTCAATGATTTATGCATGATTTCTAGTTGTTCTTCTAGTATAGTATCCATGGGATATGCTAGGAAATCTTCATCCATCTCTTCTTGCATAGCTTTGGTAAGTGTGTCTTCATACTTTTCAAATGTCTCTAAGCTTATGTGCCACCGAATTTTCTATGATAGACCTGTAAGAACCACTGAATTAATAGTTGTTCATAAATTACATAGTCTAGTTGGCTGAGGAGGTCTTTCCATTGTTTGTCATATTCCCAGACAGACTCTGTTGGCCTCTGAGATGATGTTTTCAGATTTTTGGCTGCCAGATGTTTTGCAACTGGAGTTTTAAAGAAATACAAGAATTGTGCTTTAATTTCTACTTTCGATGCTTGGGGAGTTCTCTCTATATAGGTCATGTACCATGTTAGTGCCCTTTTCCTCAAGGCACCAATGAACTGTGCCATCTGCCGTTCTTCGACCGTAACTTGATTTGCCTCCCATATTGACTCACAGATGAACCAATGTCATCTAGGATCTTCATCACCCTCGTATAGAGGGATATGTGCTGATCCATGACCCATGTAGGTATCACTATCGTTGTCTTCTCTAGGAGGTGGCGGTGGTGGGGGTAGTGGGATGTTTTGTTTGTCTCGTTGTGTAGAGTTGTTGTCGATGGAACTTTCATTCCCATTGATCGTTTTGTTTGTCATTTCTTCTTTGACAAGCAGTCAGTTCGGCTCGACTTCTCCTGTTGATGTCCAACTGCACTGATTTGTCTGCAGGTCCGACTGTTCTGTATTTTGCAAAGATGTGTTTGGTAGGGGGGTGATCCTTCATGTGTCAAGTAAAGTAAGTGGATACTTCGGTTGGAAAGTTACGCCTGAAGTGTTACCCAGTTTCCTTCCTTTAGTCGATAGATCACTAGATGATTATCATCGTTTACTTCATCGTCTAGTCATCTCCATATACCAAGCTCACCAACTCTTAGTCTTAGGTCTTCTTCAACAATGGCTTGTATACTAGTACTCGGATTCATTGGAGACAGAGGTCGTATCTCCTGGGGAATTTCTATTTGGAGAGCTTCACGCTGCTCTATCCACAAGTCTTCTTCCATGGGTGATGCTTCTTCATCCACGCCTTCTTCCTATCGGTCATGACCCAACTCTGACGGATTTATTTCCTACTATGTCAACCTAGTAGTCATCTCTCTTTATAGTGCTATGGCCCATTCTCTTCTCTCTTCCCTTCTTTTCAGCCTCTTCTCTATTTCTACTTTCTGTAAATCCGTCGTACCTTTGTGTGTCACTGTTCGTTTGATTTCCTTTTCAGGTTGAATTTTCATTGTTGGTGATGGTATTTTCTTCAGTCGACTAGAATCCTATTCACTTTACCCTGACATAAGCCTAGCTACCCCCCCATAGCCTACTCGACACTTTAGAAAGGTTGGATAGTTTTGTTTATTTGCTTAGGAAGTACTCCCACTCCCTTTCAGCAATGAATTTTTCCCACTTTTTCTGTTTCTCTGCCCAGTTAGAATTTGGTGGCAGTTCGTGTAGTGACAGACGAGGTTCCACGATATGACCCACTCCCTTTTCTATTAGGAATTTGAACAACAAGGTCAGTAAGGAGCAAAGGAACTGCTCGAAAAGGTCTATATAGAATCATTTCTGAACGCTTTTGACTGAAGTTCTCTCTTCTACAGCTTGTTCCTTGCAGAATTCGTCTGTGATCTTTTCAAACCACTATGACAAGTTTGTTCGTCCCCCTCGAATTAGTCTCTCCAGAAGCTCTTGGTCATTAGTTGCTTCCGGCTTTTTCATCCAGAAGTTTTTTCAAAATCTGAGGTACCGATTCTACAAACTTCTCATGTGTTTTAGTGAAGAATTTCTCCTTCGCCTGAGCAATGGTCAATCTGTTTCTTCTTGCGTAGTTCTGCAAATAATTTGCTATATTATGCTCCCACCGGTTCTTAATCTCCTGTTCTAATATCATCTGCTTATGGTCATTCCATTCAGATATGTAATACCTAAAACCAAACCAATGTTGTAATCTCACAGATCACAAAGGGTTACCAATAATACACACGTAATCATATAAACATAATAGACACAAGAGATAAGAACATAGATAAGGGAATAACAGATTATATTATCACATGAGGGTCCATACATACACAAAACTAAACCAAGTTCTCATCTGGCTTAATGGCCTAATATATATGATTTACAAATAGTTACATGTAACTACCTGTCGGTTCGGTCATCGACACAACCTTATGGGGTCGACCTACTCTCTAATTAGTCGGATCACCGACTAGCTCCTCCAACACTATGTGAATGATGTGAATTACCACAGTACTTTCTATTTTAATGTATATCAATATCTATGTCAATCTGAATATGTGTTACTATGAATAAGGATTATAATGATAAGTAGAAATGGTTAATGGTGCGGTTACATTGTATCTTGTTATGATACTGGATCTTTAGGTGATGTTGTGATTGAGTATGATATAAGGTGCGTCCCCTTCCTACTGCGGAAACATGGTTCCTGCATCCCTCCCTCAGACATCTCGGGTGAGACTACACCTGCTCTACGGGTGTTGTTGGAAAGGGTAAACCCTTTTCGGGCTGATGTTTAGGGCGTTTATGTTGATGGTTGCTGAAAATAGTGCGAAGTGAACCCCCGTCGACAAAACTATGTCAACACTTGTACTTATTTTTTCCACTTGACATACACTTTCCATAGTTTATCCACTAATGTGCCCCACATGTAGATTTATTCTCTGTTTTTCTATGTTAAAACACATATTATGATTTTCTGCCTACTTTTATGAGATAAGATTGATTTTACATATTTTCTCATGGATTAGAAAGCCAACATGACTTAGGAAACTTATCTAGTTGTTTCCTAAACCATATTTCCTTACTTTTCTCCTAAAAGTTACTCATATATGGTTATTTAATAACTTCTAATATTTCCTAATGTGACCAATTCAAATTTCCTATATGAGGATGTATTATCTATGTAACCTCATTATTAGTTAATGAATAAGATAGATATTAATGAGATTCATTCTTCATGTGTGCATTATTATTCTTCTTTCTGCTAGTTCTCTACAATTCTTTTTGAGGTTAATTGTGTGACTAAATCCTTAGATTATTTATGAAATTATTTATGCCATCAAGGCTTTAGAACTCCACATGGTATCAGAGCCTTGGATTTAGAATTTACACATGGTATTAGATCATAGGCTATTATAATTTCCAAATCAAATGGAAAATACATCGACATAAACCCTGGGGTGAAATTGAGAGTGTTAAAGGCCTAAAAATCTAGATGAAGATCTAGATTTAGAAGCCCAGAAGTTGAATTTTGTGGTTGAAAGTCACGTGGCCAAAAATAAGGAAAATCTAAGAGTGGATTGAAGTGGGAGAGACATATTAGGTGGAAATTACTCGATAAACCCATTGAAGGAAATAATTTCCGAAGGTTTAGCATCTTGGACCTTTCTATGCCCACCCTGAAGAGCATTGAAGGGAAGGAGTGCCTAAGAGACTATGAAGTAGAAAATGGGACCTTACTTGTGTTAGTTATGGTAGGTATTGCAGGTGTTAATATTGTCTAAATCCAATTGAGATGCATATAGATCCATGCTTGAGCTCACTGGATTACAATTCTCCTTTCTTACCTCCCTTCCTACTTGATAAAGAAAGTTGTGTGATAGCTTAGCTTGAGTATTTGTCCCCATAGCTATGAGTGAGCCTGTGTAGTTCCTCCTTAGTGGATACATATCCTAAATTGGGGATGGTCTCTTAGCTAAAATAATATAGGTTGGACAAAGACCTACTATTGAGTGGAACATTTCCCCTCCATAGAGAGTTGTATGGACAATTTCAATTAAAGATAAGTGTTTATTGTTGTTTACACTTATTCATATTTTCCATGTTATGGGTGATTATCTATTTATGTTGAATATAATAAAATCATCAAGTTTGAATTATTAAATTGGATGCTTGTCCATAGCATGAGATTGAGCTTATTTATGTGTATGAGTGTTTTATTAATATGCATATGATAAAATTTCTGGGTATGCATGCCATATGTGTGTGGATAGAGTTTAGTTTTGTTGTGTATTGTCTTTATGCACTTGCACACTCATTTAGATGTTATGTATTTTTTAATATGGCCATGGGGAAGAAATATAACACCTCGTATATTATTCATGTTCGTTTCATTGGTGAGATTAATGGGAGGGGACGCGACATAAGCATACCCTAACACATTTCTCATGCATTAATTAATTTAGTATTCTAAACTAATATACATTAACAAAAAAATAATCCAACATATTTAGCAGGGAAAATTAACCCAAAAAACAGACTATCAAAAAAATTAGACATCGTGATTTTTGGTCTAATAGACCCAGGAAACACCATTCTATAATCAGGAATATTGCACCTTCTGCGGATAGAAGTTGTTCCTGTGGTCTGAATGGTTCAGATCTAGAACAAATGAGTGAATGACAAAGGATGAAGACCTTCCCTGAATGTTATAGACACTTGGATTACTGCTTCGATCATGAACCTGTGTACCTGCAAACATATCAAACATACAAGCACATTAAAGCTACCATAAAATCATCTACATATCCATACTAGTGACTAAGGAATCTAGTAACATATACATGTGAAATCAAAACAACATATATGTGGGATGAAAATCAGCTTTGCATTAAGAATGAATGAAGAAGCTTACAACCATTGCCTTAGTGTCGACAAGCTCCTCCACAAGACAAACACTTCATCCCTGTAAGCTCCAAATTTCTCTCTTGTGCTCTCCAATGGATTGGACTAGGTAGTCAATTCAACAACATAACAATACCATTTAGTTCTCCCCCTCAACTATGGATATGCGATTGTATTTATAAGGCTCAATGGATAGGGATAGTTGAGAGAATTGTGGGTGAGGTGGCTCCAAGATCCTACCAAAGGGGATCTCGAGATCAAACTAACCCATATTGATAAGGATAAGGGAGGACACAAGGCTCATGATCTAGAGGCCTCGAGAAACTTCTCTTTTTCCCATTTTATCTAGGGTACCGATTTTGTTCCCTTATGACAGAGAGGTTTAGGTGAGAACCGCTTTAAGAACAAATCCTATAGGCGGTGGCATTGCTTCTCTATAATAGGATACATGCGGTGTTGAACAAGGTACCGCTCATCAACCAAAGGATAAGTGCGGTGCTAGGTTTTTTTTAAGTAGAATTGACAAACAGAGCAAGTTTCCACTCCAAGTTTTGGGATTAAGGTCAAACATAGGAGTTAAGGATCTTATCACATGAGGGTGATAAGATTTGGGTATAAGAATTCCAAAAGAGATATTTTTATTGAGATTTCTTAGGTAAATTTCAAAATTAAAGGGAAAACCATCATAGAAGAGATATTTTTATTGATATTTCTTAGGTAAATTTCAAAATTATAGCTTGAAATTACAACAACAATAAATGACTGCATTTGACCTTGAAAAACGTGCCACATGGTGCTTTAAATTATGTGCTTCCCTTGAATGTATTAGTAGTCAGTCTGTAAAATGGTATGGACTACTATAGTCACTCAATCAACATCCAAAACATAAATTAAAACTGCATACTATACAATTTTAACTCAGGAATTAATGACCTAAATTTATTTGCTCATTACATATCCTCAAAATTGGAGCCTCCACACTTTTTGTACGACTAGTATCTATCATTAGTATGTCATGTCCTTTTCAACAGTATGGTCTGTCAAAAAATTATTGTATAGTCTCTCTTTAATGTTGTAATATTTCTTATTAAGAATAATTCCAGTCAAATCCCCTTGGGAAGTTCACCCCCCTTCAAGATGTCAACCGCTTCCTTCCTAGGAATGTGTGCCCTCTCACAACATTTTCCCTTCTTGGAACACATGCTATCAACCTACCTCTTCCTTCCTTATTTCCCTTTTCTCCAATAATCTCTCTCTCTCCTCTTGTAAATGAGATTCTCACTCTTCTTACCAAGCTCATCTCTTGGAATCCGTACCACTCCAAAAATATGCTCTCTTTGGAATGAATGTCAATGGTCTCATAAACTCTCTTTTATTATTAAATTAGGGAAACTACTTAGTCTTTTCAAACTTTAGGGCCTAGATTCAACCTTGGCCCAGAAGATCAATGAATAAGATTTAATCTCAAGATCACTTTAATATCTTAAGTGAATCTATATAAAAGTCACATTACATTTGAAAAGTCACTTTCACCCTAAAATAATAAAAAGTGCACTTTATTAGTATAAAGTCACTTTATAAAGTACACCTTACTTTAATAAAGTACATCTCACTTGAATAATATAAAGTCAGTTTAAAAACAAATTTAATAAAGTCACTTTATGTCATTAATGAGACCCCATGTGCTCGGACCCCTGCACCCAGGCACACAATGTAGGAGTACCTCTGAGCCACCAAAACTAACATTTATGTTTTTTTTCATTATATAGATAAACATGATTCTTAGAGAAAAGAACGCATTTGTGCCTCCATTCCGAAGAGTCTGTAGCAACATCAATCAAGAAAAGAACCATAATTCACTGATTTCTTCATCTTGCAAATATTAAACAACACGCAACTATGAACATAGTGTGGAATAGAAGCAACTAATGACTTAATTGAATGCACTTTGCACAATCCACAGTTTAAAGAATCTTATCCACCAGTTGTTAGTATTCCATATGAAGACTATTTGAAGCACATCTCATCTGCAGTCTTCCATTTGTGAACATTTTGTCAACCTAGATTGTTCATGTTGGAAATGGAAAACATAATTATTGCTATCAAAAAATTTGACTATCACAAAACATATTATAGGTTTCTTTCACTTTTTGACAATTGTAAACTTTTGAACCAAAGCTTATATTTTTGACACAATGATTTTTTTTCTCAATATGGCAATCTGTCTCAAATCATCACTTAATACATATGCTTTATTTTTTTATCCTAAAAAAAGAAAACCTCTTTTATTTATTGCAATTCCTAGAAAATCATCATATAACATCTCTATCTTGCTTCATTACCATTGTTTTTTATTTAGCTACTAGAAAAGTATTATTCAATTACATTATATTTAAAAGTACAACCATTGGTTTTCCTACTTTTCCATCATAATAGAAACTACAAGAACTTTCCACTAGACAATAACCCAATGGAATTTTCCCTTGGGACCTTATCCAAACTATTGAAGCTTTGCAACAATGGATAAATCAGTATAATGGCAGTTAAATGGAGACAAAATTTATTCACACTGGAAAGAAAATTCTTTCTTGACTATTTTCTCTGGACTTGTGATTGATATGACCACTGGCATATAGATCTTATTTTACCTATTACATTTCCAAGTTTAATATAGGATTCATTGTCCCTTTTCCCACTAGTTAATCATACATACATCCTTCAATATCTTGGATTTGTTATTGCACCTAAATATGCAAATTGTATTCTATAGGATACTACATAGATTCAAATTATCCATCAACTCTTTTTGTTCATGTGGTTGACATGATACATCGACTATATTTGTTCATAGTTGATCCATTGAATGTAGTCTCTTCATTGAATGTGGACAAGTGAATTGTGTACATATCATTGAAACTCAAAATATGTAATTTGAAATTGCAAACCAAAATATGCACATTAGGGATAGGTTTACATGGGTCTATGTTTCTTTGCAGAATTTTCCCATGCTTTTATGTCAAGGTAAAATTCAATAGAAGCACAATAATTCTATAATACTCTTACATGCTAATGGAATTGATTATATATTACTAGTATTCAACACAAGCTCAAAAAGTAGTTTTAGTTTGCTTCTTTCCAACAAGAAATAGAAACTGAAGATTTTATATACATGTTTCTCACACTTAAATGTAACGAACATAAAATTAATATAATAATTAAATAATTAATAATAAACATAATTAAGATGAAAGGACATGACCTTTCATTCACAATTTCCAAGTCCTATTTAATAAGTGGGTCATCAACCATTGTAATAATCTTTATCATCTATCAATTTATTCATATTTTATTATCTATGGATATGTGGGCTATTTCAAAAATTACTTAATTGTGAATATCCAACTATGGATGTTACAGTGGTATCAGAGCCACGTTTGCAGATCTGGCCTTTGGCCATTAATTTTCAGACTTTGTCTAGTCTTTATGGATTTTAACCTCACTCCAGGGTTTCCTTGAGATATCACACTCTCTCTCTCTTGCTGCTCTTCCCCTATGTGCACCCTCCTATTGCATATCCTCACAATCCTCCCTTTCTCCATCTCTTTAGCATCCCATTCCTCCACCATTGTTTCTCCCATCCTCCACGCCCATTCCACTCCTTTCCTCTGCGTTCATCCGCCCCTGCCCCATCCAATCCTCCACTCCCTCTCCACACTAGATCCATCTTCTTGTTGCTACACTTATCTCCACGCTCCTCCTCCCTTTCGTCTCACATGCCACCATTCTACACCACACTCTCCACCTCAGCTCCAACCTGTAGCCTCATCCACGCAGTCGTCCACCCTCCCTCACAGTTGTGCGCTATCCCTCCTCCCTGTCGCTCTCTTCTTCTGTGCACCCTCCACTGCACCACTTCCTCCTCTGCGTGCCCCTGCCATCATTGCTCTCCCCTCACCATCCATCTCCCCACCATCCAGCCCCATCACATCTCCCTTTGTCGGCCCTGCATACTATTCCTGCGCAATCCCCATTCTGCCGTCTCTGCCGTCACCCTCCACCACCATCACGGTGCCGTCATCCACAACCTGCATAAAACCAATATATATATATATATATTATAATATTTTAATTATAATATTTCAAAAAAAAACCTTATTTTATTATTATTAAAACAAATTATAAAATATTTTTTTTATATAATATTAAATACAATAATCAATTATTATTAAAAACAACTATATATTAAACTCTATGTATATAGTTTATAAGTCATTAATATAATACTTTATTAGTTAATTAATTAATAATTGTTGTCATAAAAAGAAAATTATAATATTTATTATTTAAAATAATTATTTTTGAAAAAAAGGGGTTATTAACCTAACGATGAAGACCAATTAGTCAAGGAAAAACAAAATTGGAAAAAAAAACAATCGACGACTAGCTATAGTCCAGACGACCATCGAGTGTCGAAGAAATCAGAGATCATGGAATCCAGTTTGCGAATACAAATAGAGAAATTAGAATCCAAACTAAAGCGTTATCAGAGAGACAATGAAGAGGTATGGGACATAAATACGAAATCCGAAATGTTGATTAAATTACACAAGATGCAAAAAGAGCGCAAGGAACACAAAATTTCTGACCAAAAAAATCATATAGAAAATTTGTCTGCCCAAATTGAGAAATTAAAAGACGAAAGTGAGTTTGATCATAAACAAAAAAATCAAGATATAAAGAAAGAAATAAGTGATTACGAAGCATAAATAATATTCTTGAACAAAATCATTAACGACAAAGATGAAGAACCGACGCACATACGACATAGATTAACAGATCAAGAATTAGTAGGCAACCAGTATCGACAACCGATAAAAGTTCTTCAACAACAAAATAACAACTCTAAAAAAGAACACAAGCTGGAGATCGCAAAGAGTAATAAAACAATATCCCACAATTCTGAAGAAATTTTCAGATTAAGAAATCATAACAAAACACTAATTACAAAAATCAAAAAATTGAAAAACAGTAGCAAGAGAGAACACTCCAGTGAAGACCTTGAAGGAAAGATACTGGAAAAGCAAGAAGAAAACCAGTGTCTAAATAATTGTAATTAGGAACTACAGAATCAGTTCAAGGAGTTAGAAATTGAAAAAAAATCACAAGATGAAAGAATAAAAAAGATTCAAAATCATAAACAATCTATTGGAGAACCAAGAAGCACAATCCAAGAAAATGCATCCAAAAATCAAATCGAGGAAGTGAAGACAGTCCTCGCTGCAGTCCAAGAGAAAGAAGAACAAACAACACCTACACCTTACAGACATCCTAATTATAATCGTCATTTTGACCAACGACAGGGTCAAAATGAATATTCACAGAAGACTTATGTGGACATGCGAAAATATCGACATACTAAGCAACAATTGAGACAAATTGTCCCACAAAAAGATCTCAGAGCTCCGATAAAAATAAATCTGGGATGGACCACAACAGATACGATGCGGCAATTCTCGTAGGGAATCCGTAATTCGTATCGGCTCATCTCCTCAAATGTCGCAAATACAAAAGGGAAATAATTCCGAGACGACAGATTAAAATAATTCAGACATTAATGTCAAATACATCTTTGAGGACAAAGAATCCCTTAAGGGGAAGGCAATGTAACGAACATAAAGTTAATATAATAATTAAATAATTAATAATAAACATAATTAAGATGAAAGGACATGACCTTTCATTCACAATTTCCAAGCCCTATTTAATAGGCGGGTCATAAACCATTGTAATAATCTTTATCATCTATCAATTTATTCATATTTTATTATCTACAGATATGTGGGCTATTTCAGAAATTACTTAATTGTGAATATCCAACTATGGATGTTACATTAAATAAAATACCAACCATGCAAATGTTTTTTACTATTGAATATTTCTAGTAAAGTCTCAAGAATTGACATGTTATTGTCATACTTATTTAGTAATTTCCCATTGTTGAAGTGTCAGTACAACTGCATGGTATAATCACTGCACCTCTAAGAATATAAAAATGTGGACTAACCACCACTCTTGATAATAGGGCCTTCTGCTTGGTTTCATATGTTCAAAAATATTTGAAGGTCTTAGTGTAATGACAAACCTTACATGGCATCAGAGTTGAGGTCTTAAGTTCAATTCCTCCGAGCTATGCTGGAGGGGGGGTTGTTTGAGTATCGGTACAACCACATGGTATAACCATCACACCTATGGAAATATAAAAATGTGGACTAATCGCCACTCTTGATAATAGGGCCTTTTGCTTGGTTTCATAAGTTCATCAACATATACGGTTTTTGGTGTAACAACAAACCTTACACCCATTGAATTAAATAGATAAATTTTAAATAAAAAAAGAAAATAAGTTATAGAGTGATTCAACATATTCTTATATAGTGGGAATTGTGAAAGTTATAATTATCCTTTTTGATTTGTGGATGAGCCATAATAATTAGAAAACAAGTTTGCTAAAAAAAATCCTAGTCATCATGCAGCATACACTAATAGTAAATACTTTCAATATCCAATGTTGGCATTTTAGGTCTAATAGTTATAGTTATGCAATATAGTTATAGTTATGCAATACTATTTGTTAATGATCATTTTTTATTCCATCAATGCTAAAAAAAAACTAGTGCAACCTATACAAGTTAGATTCTGAAGAACAATATGGTATAAATAACATTATAAATCTCACAATATAAAAAATTTATATGAAACTCAATAAAACAAGTTAAATGTGAACTTGAAAACACGATGTTTAAATTCATAATGAAATTAGAGCAATTAAGACAAAAAATGTAGCTTGTCTAGACTCTACCAACTATTTGAGTACAATTCGTAATGAGATAAGAGAAATTAAGGCATAAAATATGGGAAGAAAATAACGAGAGCACCAATCATTGTTCCACCATAATTGCTATCGCGTCTAAATTTTCACAATTTATATCTGGTCGAAGTTGTCATGGTCCTAAGCTCCTACTTTTTTTTACCATAAAAATACAACTCTTGCTCATGGTATTTGATTTATAGTTAGTTCACAAATTGAAATAACGACCCTTCATTAATAGTAGAATGCAAAAAGTCGAAAAAACTATCATTACTTATTTCTAATTTTGCATGATCTTTAACATGTTTTCACACCCATTTTTTGGTTTTCATAACTACATTTTGATATTCATTTAGACCTTTATGTTGTCATGCTTTTATTGAGCTAAAATTACTTTAATTACACTTTTATTTTCCCAAGTATTAGTTACATAGATTCCAACCTATCTTGTAAGAACATATATTCAAAATTCTTTGAGCTATTTCTCCGCCTACCTGAAACATATTTCTAAAAATATATTACAATGATTATTTACATCTAAATTGATTGTGTTATGCACTCGTCCAATAGATTAGCTTTCTTTACTAGATAGATAAATCTAGCCCAAGAATCTTTTCTAGACAACAACATGGAAATATGTACACCCTTGTAAATTCATATTTACTTAGTCAAATTTCTTGTGATTTAAAGCTTCCCTAAATTGGTTTTGATTTAACATAATTTTGCAGCATGTTGAAAAAAAAGATATTCCTTATTTTACCATAATCAAATTTCTTGTGATTTAAAGCTTCCCTAACTTGGTTTTGATTTAACATAATTTTGCAGCATGTTGCAAAAAAAAGATATTCCTTGTTTTGCCATATAAAAAAACTATGGGTTAAACTAAAATTTAGACTTTATAGTCAATAATTGTTCACTTCGTACTTTGAATAGTATATTATCTTCTATAGAGTTATATTTATTATTCACAATTACTTTGATAGATATATGTTCTTGCTAATTTTTAGTATAGGACTCTTGAGTTGGTAAATATTCAGTAGAAAAAGAATAATAAGTTTCTTGTGATAATAAGCACTTTGATTCACATGGAAACTCACCATTATGTTATTTGAGTGTTTTGTCACAGGTATCTTGGCTTTGTTGTTGTTGTCTCCCTAGTTTATTTGATTATGGCTTGTGATTATTTTGACCATATATTCTACATTTGTTATTCATAGAATAATTATGATAATATATAAGGTTTTAAACATATCCATGCTATTTTTTTTAATTTTTTTTAACATATCATATTATAATTGAGGCTTTATGGTATTGTATCTTTAAAACTTCTACTAATTTTTTACGTATTTAACATATTGGTTGTGCTTTTGGGGGAGCAATCATTCTCAAGTTCCTTTCACAATTAATCTACAAGGACATTTATAGCCTTAGCAATAATATTCTATGTTGCTTGGTACTGACAATAATATGAAAAGAACAAACAATTTAAAACACCTAAAACACACACACACACACATATCGTGGGTAATAATTGTACATTTCCAATTGGTTATAAATGTTACTCATTGTGCATATATATGAAATTGTGTTTTCACGAGAATATTATTGCAACACATTAGTCAAAATTCCTTTCTTTCCTAAGTTGTACTTGGATATGTTGAATCATTTCATAGGAAACTTAAAAATAAATTATGATAGTCAAAAAATCCTAGTAATTATATTTCATAAGATTCTAATTAAAGAGTCTTTTGTTATTGATAGGCAAAACGATCATCAATGGTCATCTTTTCACAAAATAAGTTGATGAACATCAAATCTGGTGACATCATCAACAAAACACTTTTACATTGTTCAAATATTTCAGATGATCCATGTAACTTTATCAAAATCCAAATGAGTTTAAATTTGCATTCATCCAATCCAAATAGATGTACACTATTTTCTTCCTGCAATAGAATTTTTCTTTTTTTTTTCCAAGGAATTTACTATCAATATTTAAAGTCCAATCTAGAAAATTACAATCCAAAGAAGGACAAGGAACTAACACCATGATGGCCAATCATCTCCTGGCTTCCTTGGAACTAGTAATTAACATTAAGACTCCACATCATGTGTTTTCTAATTTATGTACTGTATTTTCTTCCTCCCAATAGAATTTTTCATTTTTTTTCTAAGGAATTTACTATCAAGATTTAAAATCCAATCTAGAAAATTACAATCCAAAGAAGGACAAGGAACTAACACCATAATGGCCAATCATCTCCTGGGCTTCCTTGGAACTAGTAATTAACATTAAGACTCCACATCATGTGTTTTACTAACTTATGAAAAAACAACCAAACTCAACTATTTCATCGCCACTCTAAAGCTTTGGGAAGGGACATCACCACCTAATAACTCTAGTTAAAAATAATAATATTATGAAATAATAGTAAATATAATAAAAATGGGTAATTTTTTATTATATAAAAATAATTAAAATTAATGAGATAAAATCACAATATTTCTAATATATTATCTATAATATTTATAATTTATTAAAAAATATTATTTACAATTATTTACTATTTTTTAAAAATAATATATATATATATATATAGTTGAATTAACAATTATTTAAATAAAATATACATTTTACATTTGAAAATATATAATTTTAATATAAAAATTCACACACTATTCTTATATATATTATCTGTAATATTTAAATATTTTAAAACTAATATATATAAATTTTATCATATTTATAATAATTTTCAATTTATTATATATATAATTTAATATTTTAAAAATAATATATATAAATTTTATCATATTTATAATAATTTTAAATTTATTATCAATATATATATATAACTTAAAATTCAAAATTATTTAAATAAAAATATACATTTTACACTTGAAAATATCTGATATTTAATAAAAATTTCCACATTCTTTTTATATTTCCTTATCTATGTCTTTATCAGTGTTTGTAAATTATTATTGAGAAAATAATTCTGTTGTCCTTACTGTTATCTGCAAAGCAAATTTTAAATGTTGTCTTCATTGTTATCTGCAAAGCAAATTTTAAATGTCGTCTTCATTGTTATCTGCAAAGCAAATTTTAAATGTTATATAATATTCATTCCAAACGCCTATATGCATCCAATTTTTAAAAAGAAGAAAGGAATGATGAAAGAGGAATTTTAATTATTTTTTTTAAAGGAAAGGAATGATGAAAGAGCGCGTATAGTACAATATACATGTAAGCAGTAGGGGAGTCAAACTAAGAAGCAATCTAGTCAAAATAATGTAAAGGGAATCCAATTAAAAAGCCAAGTTCAACAAAATAATAAAAGGAATTTAATTTTAAAAGAAAAGAGGAATGATGAAAGAGAACCTTCCGTAAAATAGAAATGTAAGTCCACGGAAAGCAAAATTAAAAAGCATATAATTCAATAAAATATAAATATAAATTAATTGATTGATTAGTGTAGTGTAAAATAAATTATAAAATAAAAAGTTAAATTAATTGATTGTGTAGTGTAAAATAAATTATAAATAGAGTGAGTATCGAAGTCTATGTTTTTCCATAGAAAAAAATCGTAATTTTATTAAAAAGTTACATTTATGAGATAGACTACTATCTTTATTAGATTAGTGTTCATTTCCTCAAAATGTATAGCACAAAAAATGCTTATTACAATTTAGGTAATAATTGATTTGAAAATCAAATTATATCAACCCAAATATTCAAAAGATAGTTAAACTACATTCAATAAGAAAGTAGAATAAACACTATTAATTACAACCAATTGGCATGCATCAAAAACTATGATAGATTTGTATATCATATAATTCATTTTTTATAAAAAACATTCAAAACTGTCACAAAAAATGACTATCTAGGTCTATGTATGGGAGTAAGGTTATTTGGTCCTCTTAGTTAGTCTTAAATTGATGATTGATATGGGTTATTAGTTTACTCGTATATGTTATCTTTGATGAAATTGTTTTTTGGTTTTGTTTTGAGGTAAAATTAGTTTAGATTATTTAAGAGTTCATTGGTTAGGATTTAGGTTTTCAAGAAGATTTGGGTGCTTGAATCTTTGTTCGGTAAACTTCAGTGCCTGAATTCTTATTTGCAATAGAGAGTGTGTTAGGAAGACTTGGCTAAGTGTGCATGACCAACCTATATTTTGGTAGCTTTGGTGACCAACTTGTGGATGGAAACACAAGATGGTTAGAAAAATGTACTAGCATGTAGGTTAAGTAAGAAGACCAAGGTTTTCTTACTGAGTAGGGTGGAATTGATTTGTAAACTGTCATGGATATTTCACTGAAACAGTTCATCACAATAGATCTTACCACTAGTTCTTTTAATTAGTTTATTTTTAGGATTGTAAGAGAAATGGTAGAAAGAAATACACAATTGACACACATTCGACACAAAATTTATCTTGGGAAACCCCTATAGGAAAATCTCCAGCTAGAATGAGGACTATGCCTTGCTCTCTTATGTAGAATGAAAATACAATAGGAAATCGATACTCTCGATGGAGTTACCTTGGACATTATGGAACGAATGGTTGTTATAGAATCTATCAATCTCTCTGTTATGCTTCACAACCACCCCTTACTGCTACTCAACTATGGAACAACTGGATACAATAGAAATGGAACCCCTTTATTTTCCTAACAACCTCATATTTAACATAGACTAATAGTTGATTAGGGTTGATTTTAGGGTTTGTACATGCCTTGATTCATGTTTGGGGTTAGGGTTTCAGATATTCTCTAATGTTATTGAAATTCCTTCCATGACTAGCTTCACATGTGTGAGAAATGTGAGCTAACAAGGAATCCACTTGGAACTATGGTGGTCAACTGGATAAGTTAACTCGTAGGAGACATAACTTTTTCAAACGAATTTCGATTGAGGCGATCTTTGGACTGTTGGAAAGGTATCTAAGTGTAGAATCATGTCATGGACCATGGCATTGGAAATGGATGTTTTACCCCAAAAAATTCCATTTAGACCCTCAAACAAGCCTCAAAAGGTCTCAGACCTTGAATTTGCAAAATGAGACATGTCCATAAAATGGGCCCTTAAAGCCAATTTATCCATTCTTCTTATCATGAAAGCTCCAAATAGGTGACAAATTATGTATTTCTACATTTTGGATCACAGACGATCGACAAGGTTTTGTGGTGTAGGATTCAATGGGGGACGATGTGATTTGATAATGTGATGGATGTTGTGTTAACCATGCTAAGACAATAACATTGATGTGTCTACTAAAGGCATGCGAAGCATTATTCCTAGGGAACATGCTCTTCGTGCATTATCAAGTATTGGACTAGATGGGTAGCAACATCATCCTATGTTGGGTAGTTGATGCTTCAAGTGTTCTTCACTCAATGGAGGCATAACAAGGTTGCCTATGGTTAGGTGGCAATGGTGCAACATTACCTAAAGTGAAATGAGCATACTCACATTCCGCAACTATAAGGTATTTTTCTTGGTTCTAATTAGGATAAGTTGTCGAGGCATAGATTAAGTTATAGAAAGGGTTGTTAGTCATGCCCAATTAACAAGGGCATGTTAGTGTTGAGCAATGACATTTAATATGCATAAAAGTTTAACCCCATAAAAACCATTAACAATTTTTTTTAAGTAATCAAATTTTCTTTACACATTTATATTACTCCACCCTAAAATTGGTAACCTATAACAATAAAAATTTAAATAAAAGCCTATTTATTATAAACTTTTTTCAACAAGTAATTTCTCCATTCGAACTTTTTATCGTGTGAAATATGGCCATTCAGCTTTGCGTTTGCTTCCCAATATAAAATAAATACAAAGCTTTTGGTATAAAACAGGATACACGCCGAGCCGACGTGACGAAGATGCTTTTGACAGAACTCTAGTGTCATCATACTTTTGTTTTGTTCCAAAACCCTAATGTGCTGCTGTTGCTTAAGTTGCCATGGCCGCCGCCTTACTCCGAACCGACTTCATCGACGGTGGGTACTGAACCACTGTTCGAAATCTGCATTCACCACATCTCTATCCTTCATATCCTCTCTCGCTCTTCTTATCATTTGAAGGTCGCAAGAGAAAAATTCTAATATAATATATATATGATTTTAGTATAAACCCAATGTTGATGAATTGAATTTTGGTCTGAAATTGTGTGAGGACCATTCTCAATTTTGCTTATATGATTCATTATAGTACGCAGGCGAAGACTCTGGTCGCTCGAACTTGCTTATAATTCGGTGTTAGTGTTTTTGTAGACTGGCGTCTCAAGAACCTGGAGCAAACGAGGAGGCAGAAGTGATGATAAGTGTTCTTATTCTCGGTATATCAGAATATGATCTGATCTGCCTTGATGATGATGATAATCATAATCATAATAATAATAGTTTGGCTTACTTAGAGGAGAAAGCCAGCTTTAATAATAATAAAAGCTTGACTTACTTAGAGTAGAGAGCCAGCTTTATTAAAAAAAATAGAAGTAGTCAGATTTGGAACTTTTAATTATTTGTATATCACTACTACATAGTAGAAGGAGGTTTTGAGATAATATTTAAAACATTATTGTTATAAATTGTTTTAATTTTTCAAAAAAAAACAAAAAAAAAACTTGTGTATTGTCTTAAATATTGTCTTATTGTTTAAACTAATATTATTTGAGACAAAACAAAAGTTTGTGTATTGTCTTAAACATTGTCTTTAAAGGAGTGTCATAAATTATTGTCCTAAACTATTGTCTTTATTTGAGACAAAAGACTTGTGTTTTGTCTTAAATATTGTCTTTAAGGAAGTGCCTTAAATTATTGTCTATATAGAAACAAAACAAAAAATGTATTGTCTTAAATATTCTTTCTCCATATCATTTTTGTCTGTTTAGAAACTCGTTAAAAAGAAAATTTTTATGTTAAGGAAGGCTGGAATAGAGCCACCAACATTTTGCATTATATATAATGCAAATGCTCTATCATTGAGCTAGCACCCTACGACTTTTTAGAATACTCAAACTTGTCTCCATCAATAAAACTTGTCTCTATTTATTTTAAGGTGAAAGAAAAAAATTAAATAACTTTGTAATAGTTAAAGAAAAAAAAATCCTTAACTAAAATCTAGATTAATCAAACATTTTTATTAACTTAGAAAAGTTTAAAAAAAAATTAAGTTAAAAAATAACATAAACAAAATTAGTAGGAGTTGAACCATTTACACACTATACCTCAAAATCTTAAATTTATGTTATGTGTGAAAATGAAGTATTGTGTTGGTTAGAAATGTATTCTTGCATGAAATCCATAATTCTAATATATATTGATTTTTTTTTTACAATGTTTTGAAGTAGGTTAACTAAAAATATTTTTGAATCCATTGTTTCTCACTTGAAACCATAAGCTACATCAAATTAGCTCACTTTATAACATGTTTAAGATAATTTGTCTTTGGATCTATAGATTCCTAATCCATGATGGTATATTTTATTAATATATTATAATTCTTTAATTCACTTAATATCCTAAGATCTTTAATTTCTTTCAATCCATTATGGTAGATTTCACCAACATCATGTCTAAGGCTTATCTTTTAAAAAATATTTGTAGACATCTCACTCTTATTTACTAATACTCTATATAAACAATGTAATCACTAAGATGTGGTTTACCATGAATGCAAAAAGCATTTGATAATCTTAATTATTCTTATCACAACATGATACTACTCTTTTCTTTACAGAGTGACATCATAATTACAAGTTTAATAAAATTGAATTTATAAAGATCCAAAAATTTTGAACTTTTTATTCATAAAAATTAATTTTCTTTACACATTATAATCACAAATTTAATAAAATTGAATTTATAAAAATCCAAAATTTTAGAATTTTTTTGTAATTCTTTTCATTCATACAATGTAATAACTTGATTCCTATTCTTTTCTCTACCAAAATGATAGATATTGAAACCTACATACAAGAAAGATCACATGAACAAAAACAAATCATTCTTTACTATTTTAGTTTGGTAAAAGTAGAAATTAGAAGGGTAATGAAATTGAATGTGTAATATCATATTATAAACATCTAGAATTTTAGAACCTTTTGTGTAACTCTTCCTGCCTCATAGAAGTATGTACATGTTCTTATTGTTTTCTCCAAAACGACAGATGTTGACATAAAATCATTAAAGCATATATCAAATTTCATTATCCCACATGAACAGATGCAACTAATGCAACTAATTGTTTATTAATTTAGTTTTGTAAAGCTCAAAATAAAAAGTATGGATACAGACTTTTTTTATACAAAATAGAGAAACATAAATATAATATTTTCAAAATATGGAATCTTATGGAATCTTGTGTGAAGTGGCATTCAAAACATCTATGGTCTTCCTCATCATAATGGACGTGATGATCATGTATAGATTTCTATAGAGTGGGCTCGTGATTCTAACAGAAATTGCATTACTAATTCATCTAAACAAAATTTTGGTAATTATTTTTTCTTTAAATAATAAAAAAATAAGATATAAAGCAATATAAATTTTAGATTTTAATATGCTACTTAAAATTCATTTAAACAAAATTTTGGTAATTATTTTTTCTTTAAATAATAAAAAATAAGATATAAAGTAAAATAAATTTTAGATTTTAATATGCTACTTAAAAATATACAGTTATTTTTTAAAGTAAAAAACAAATAAACAATAATTTTAAATATACCATTGTTTTAAGTCACTTATACTTATTTCCTAAGTAAGAAACAATAGTTTACTACATACAAAATATGGCATTCATATATTTTCTAAATCTAAGATTCTACACTCTCACACAAAAAGTATAAAATAAACTAAAATGATAAATATTGGATTACACATTTCCTCAACATTTCCACTACAAAAAAGGGTTTGCACCTTGAGAGATTTGATCCCAAAGAGGTGCATTCTACAAGGAAGGAAAGAGATGTGTAACTCATTCTGTGCTCATCCTAAAATTGACATGTGTCCTTTACAAAAAATAATAAAATGTTATTAAAAATAACACGTGTGCTTAAATTAAATTTAGATTATTTAGAATTACATATATATAAAACAACATAAAATAAACTAAAATGATAAACATTGGATTACACATTTCCTCAACATTTCCACTCCAAAAAAGGGTTTGCACCTTGAAAGATTTCATCCCTCTCGGTACTTGAGATGGATCTATGCTGATTTTAAACTAGTTAATGTTTTAATTTAAATATATAATTATAATAAAAAATATAGTTATTTATGAAATAAGAAACAAAGAAACCATAATTTTACAATGTTATATAATTCATAAACAAAATTTTGATTATCAATTATTTTTTAAATAATAAATAAATGATATGATATAATATAAGATTTTAGTTTCTACACATAAAATTATATAATTATAATTATATTGAAAGTAAGGAAAAAAGTAAGATAACAATTGTTTTAAAATGTGTTTAAAAATAACTAATAAATGATATTAACTATAAAAGTTACATAAATCATCTTATCTTTTATTAAGACAATCACAATTTTAAAATACTTATAAAAATAACTAATAACTGATATTAACTATAAAAGTTAAATAAATCATTTTATATCTCATTAACACTAACACAATCACAATTTGCCATTTAAAAAAGCAAACCTTTAAAAAAGAAATGACGCCCTCATATACATTTATGGAAATATCTATACTATGTGTCCCTAAACTGTTTTTTGTATTTCATTAGTTTAATACAGAGAGCATAACTTGATATTGAATAGTGTCTGTCAATAGTACTCTTTAAAAGATTAAGTGCACATTTTATATTTTATAGTTCGATTTCTTTGATCGTGAGATGTCTAGCTTGAAGGGAATAGTGGCGCAGGTCTAAAATGCACATACAGATTTTTTATAATAATTTATCAATCTGTAAAGGAAAGAACCCAACATAGACCTCTTAGATGCATTTGGGAGTCCTCTGTTCTGGTGCTGGATTCATTGCATAGAGCTGGCAGGATCGATCGAATAGTAAGTTAAGATTTGGATTTACGTGGTGAAAGTTCTGCTCGTTCGAGAATTTGACAGAGTGTGAAAATACTGGAATTTGACAGAGTGTGAAAATACTGAGATCTTCGGGCCAGTGATTGGAAATCTAGATCAAACTATTTGATATGGAGATTTTGACAGAGGTCATAAATTTCAATAAACCTTCCTACAGGTTTTGAAGAAGAGTAGCAGGACTGTGTGGGTTTGAAAGAGTTTTGATCTCTGATCTATGGGTACTGTGCTGTGACCCTAGTTGGTCATCGGAATTCTTGAAAAGCAACCTACCACAAGTGCCCAAACAAATAGTCATGGTCATTTATAGATAAACAGTTTGCATGCACAAAAATAACAAATCAATCAAAAAAATATATAATTCTCTCTTTCAAGAATAACAAGCAGGCCCAAGGCCAGGGTTTCGCTCTGATATAATAATTATTACAACACCTTGGTTACCAAATAATTAATGAAAACTCATTCAAAAAATTCCTTATTGGATTCTTCTTTGGTTACCATATAATAAATGAAAATTCAATCAAGAGATTCGTTATTGGATTGTCCTTGGTTGCGATATAATAAATGAAAATTCATTCAAGATATTGCCTGTTGGATTGTTCTTGGTAACCATATAATAAATGAAAATTCATTCAGATTCGCTATTGGATTGTCCTTTGACTTTCAATTTCAATAGATTTTTCAGGGTTTTGGGATACTTTTTTGTCGTGGAGGTACACCTAGACACTATGTTTCTAACATTTCTAATCTCTCCATTTCAAATATTCGGTGAAGCGTCTATGAAATCCCTTGCATGAAAATGCATTTTTGCATATTTTGGGTATACATTAAGATCCATGTTAAACTAGTGAAGGAGATCACAATCCCGAGAAAAAACACCCCTCTCTATCAACCCTTCACGTTCAGCTTCTTCGCTTAGTATTAGTTCATAACTTAATTACAGTTTTATGTAGTGGACGATTCAATTTAGGTCATTGTGCCATGGGCGTTCATCAACCAAAAACCACAGAGCCGAACTAGTTCATAACTTAATTACAGTTTTATGCAGTGGACAAATCAATTTAGGTCATTGTGCCATGGACGTTCCTCAGCCAAAAACCACAGAGCTGAACAGGAAAAAGAAATCACTTATGTCGCTCCCTTGCTCGTTCAATCATCAACATGATAATGTTTAACCTAAAGATTTCGTTGTTAGATTTAACCTTTCAGATTCCTTCCCTGTAGATGAAGGCCTCCATTCAAAAGCGCAAAAACAGTGAAATTATAGCTCAAAAGTACAATAATAAAATGGGTTTATACTAGATAATGATGTTTTGACACTTGATAAATAAAGATTGGTTGAGATTGAATCATCTAAGAAGGTCGTTTGTCTTCCTCTATCGCAACGGACATTAAGTTCAGAGTAAGGTAAAAGGCCCAAGCATCGAAGGCATATGGGGGATTCAAGTAAGTGGTGTTCATCTAGTCCTAAGATAAGGGCTAAGCCCATTCTATTCAATCATGTGTTGTTGTCTAAGAGAAGTTCGTTGTGATCGCCACCTTCACTCCTATCAGCATCGGAACCTGGGACCGACTCCTAATCAACTAGAGGCCATCAGCACAAACAACTTGACACCGAACAGAGCTTCATGGGAATACTGATTGTATCCAAGTTGCAGAATTTACCTCTACTTTGAAACGCAAGTGTCTCCTCCTATTCATAATAACTTGGGATCCGAGATCAAATGGGTATTGCACTAAGGCTAAATCTGAATCTAATCACAGGCGGAGCAGGCAGACCCTATTAGAAATATTAATTACTGGTTGATCCTCTTATCTTGTTAGCCAACTCTATCAAAGTTTGTAGCTTGTCATGCTTTGTCACTCACTCTTACAAATTAAAGAGTGAGTTTTTATGGGCAGAATGGTCGACACAAGTGTTACTTAATATTTGGTTATATTATTTTGTAATTCTGTCGAAATATAGTTGTGTCAAGTTTCACCCCATGTTACTTGTCCGTGAAAAGTGTTTTTCATTTTATAACTCTTTAGACTAAGAAATCTCCTTTGTAAAAGTTGACTAAAAGTGGTTAAGTTGAATGAATGTTGGAAATATGGATTATAGTTGTCATTGATGTCAAAAGGAGTTCACTAATGACAAAGGAATAACCAAGGACATGGTGGCATAATGAACTCACTATAAGTCAAAGGAAATTGATGTCAAAAGGAGTTCAGTGATGACAAAAGAATAACCAAGTACATGATGGCAAAACGAACTCAGTATAAGTCAAATGAAAGACAAAGGTAGTGATGACATGGCATGAATAATAAAATGACAGATAATGACATAGAATACCATAATTGATGGTAAATTGGTAAGAAACATTACCTATGATGACAAAGCAGATGATGTGACATCATTCTTGTGAAATATGGAAATTGGTGAAAAATTAGGAAATTGACTAAGTATGGATAAATAGTCAAAACTAGTCTAACAGGGTCTAAAAGAATGAGCGCCCTAAATCATGGGTTAGAATAAATGCCCACAACACATAGGGGTCTTGTAGACTTGTGTCTTGGAAATAGCTGAGCAAGAAGTTATGGACCTGCCAAAACAATGTTTTAGGCAGATTTGATCATACTAAGAAATTTGTCAAAGTGTCATAACAAAAGGCTGTAAGACTATTTTCAAATGTCCTCCAAAAGATGTGTGTGTGTCAGTAAGATCTAAAGATGACATGATCCTACTCCCTGAAGAACCGGCTATCCATCCATGAAGTTAGATTCTCATTTGGTTCTTACACGAGCGAAATATCAATCTGTCAAAACAAAAGAAAAATGTTAGTTGGCATGTTGAGGTTAAAATTGCCTAGGTGTTAAAGCAAAGAAATCATGTAGATTCACCAAGTCATGGAAAGATCCGCATTCGATCTAAAATCAACGGTCAAAAAGCATCCCGGACGAGATCCGACGGTTAAGGATCAGTTCCGCAAATAATGTTAGAATTTGAATTCCATTAATATCTTCAAGCAGAGAGTTCTAATTATGTTGTAGCAATTGAATGAAGAATGAACATACAAACTATGAAAAACAAACCACATAGGAAACAGACAAGTATTGCTCAGGAATTTACAGTATATTCATCATAATAATATCCGATGTACAATATATTACAAATAAGTAGAATTCGAATGCATGATGAATGAATTTGAATTATCCAAGTGGATAAGACTGTATCTAACTGAATATCTAACTCAAGGTCTCCCAATCAATATCGGAGTCCATCAAATCAACTCTCCGATGACCAATAACTCCAATATACAGTAACAACTAAGTGTGGTAGGTGAACAAAAGCTCTCCTCTACATACATGCATGCATTATCCATGCAAAGCATGCGCTAGCTAACTGATAGTGAGTCATCTGAAGGTAACTGAAGGCTAACTGTGGCTAACTAGTGCTAACTCCAACTAACTGAATTAGGTTGGTGCTGAGACTCCTAGTGGCTCCTGAAATGTAAGGATTGGTCTAGGAGGCGCCCTCACTAATGCATGCACATGCAGTAAGTGGCAATTAACCTCTAGCATTGTCCCCCACACTTCAATGACTGGTACATGTCACCCCATTGGGCCATGTGGACCCAATTGCACTAGTGAACTCATTTAATTAATTAAGGTTCCTAAGTTAAGCTAATTAATCTAATAGAAAGTATGAACAAGGGAGGATTAATAATTCTAACACCCCCCCTGAATCCTAACTTGGACAACTTGTGGTCCTTGGTAACCAGACCATAGGTCACCCAATATACAATCTAAGAGACATAATACAAATGAGGTAGGAAAACCTCTTGGGAAAACCCCCCTCAAGATAGGAACTGAGAATCAAGCCTTAATGCCCAAAAGAGACCTCAGAAAGGAAAATCTCTTTTCAGTAAAAGACTTAGTAAAAATATCTGCAATCTGTTCCTCTGTCAGACAGTAATGCAGTGTGATGGTTTTGTCATGCACTATTTCCCGAATGTAGTGTGTTATAACTAGATTTTGTTCTTAAGATTATGTGTCTTATTTTTCAAAGTTGGTTTTTCTATTATATTGCAATTTTGACTTGGTTTTGAGGTTTTTTGGTAATAAGAACATTTTTGTTTGATTTTATGCTTTTAATGATTTGGTTATTTCATTTTTGTTGGTTTTTAAAGTTTTTCTTTGGGCTTATTAGTAAATATATATTCTTTAAGCTCTGATATCTCAAGCTAGCACTTATAACTATTATGTAAGTTGATGACTGTTATAGATTATATATAAACTGATAAGCCGTTTTACCTGTCATGCTATTTAATTTCTGATCTGGTAGATTGCTCGGTCTACAATTTCATTTCTTGTTTAAAGGTCTTATTCATGTAAATGCTTGTAGCCTCTAGGTGGAATTAGTATTTCATGTCTAATGTTTATGGCTTATTGGGATGTGTTTGATCCCCAATTTATCTAACTTGTGCATAATTCCTTTATGTATTAGCTTGTGAATGTTTATTACCTCCTTGTTGATGAAGTTTTAAACCAAAACCCTAAAAAAACAATTTTATTCATTTATTTTTTAGATTGTGTTAGCTTGTTCTTATGGTAGTCTAGGAACAATTTCTAGCACAAACATCTTTGGCATCGTTTCCGAGGACGAAGCTGAAGTATATATTCCTTGGGATATCATTATTCATCTGATTTTCAGATGTGAACAAAGTCAAAAAATCTTTTAGACTACAATTTTTCACCGGCAACTCCACAGAAGAAGGATTTGTTGGCCACTCCACTGATTCAAGATGTCAATGAGCATGGAAGCCATTGTGGTTGTGAGATATGCTTTCTGTGATTTCTCAAATATTGTTGGTTTTCTACATCCAGTGCTTTCTATAATTGAGTGGGGTGACTATCTTCCTAGATTCAGAGGAAACAAGTATGGGCATTCTCGTGAGCACTTATTAAATTTTCATAAATGCATGCTTGAACATGATTTTGTTCACGAGGATGTATTAATCAAGATGTTAATATTTTTCTTTAGAAGAACATGCTCGTGAATGGTGTCATTCTCTTCCCGCTGCTAGCATTCATTCTTTGAAGGAGTTTCATATTGTTTTTCATCATCATTATCAAATATTTTATCCAGCATATCTTCTATTTGAAAATTGTTGTGAAGAATATGAATTGTATGATGAGATTGAAGATATAGATAGACCAGAATTAGTCCCTCACAATCTTCATTAGTTCTCTAATGATCTTCAAGATGATAGGTTTTCCCATAAATATGAACTAGAAGTGAATAATGAAGAAGCTGACGGTTCTTTTATTATCATTAATTCTGACTATTATAAACCTGAAGATTTGGTTTCTTTAGATGCAAAACACAATGATCAATTGTCTTTTGGTCAAATGCCAATGGAAATCAGTAAGTGTAATCCCCAACTTTCAGATTTGCAGACAAAAGGAAATTGCACCAACCATGAAGAACTAGATTTGCAGAGATCATCTATTTTCAAGGAGGAACAACAAGAGGACTTTCTTTCTCTTTATGTACCCTTTACTTCAAATCTAGATAAAAAATATGATAATGATGAGGAAGATGATGCTAATGTTTTTTCAAATCATCATTTTTATGATGAATACGATGAAGACATTGAAGTTTTAGATCGAAAGTTTCATGATCAGCAGAAACCGATTGTAGGTGAATTATATTCCAATATTTTTATTGAACAAGAAAAAGTTCTTAATTGATAGCAGCCAGACTGTATATACTTTGAATATAATATTAGATGTGTCTAATAGCCATGGCCATGATAACTTTGATGCTCAAAACCATTATGAAAATATGTCAATTTGTTTATGGATATAAAGGAATGCTACAGCCATTCTTTCAGTCCTCGTTAGTTGAACAACACTATTTAGAAATCAGTCAAGTTGAGTTAGTGGAAGATATAAAACAGGATAACCTCAACAGAGTCAAAGATTTTATATATTGTTCTCTTATTGCATTATCTCATGGAGTATTGAGAATTGAGGGAACCCATTTGCAGTCCATTCTTTTTTAACAACATAAAGGAATAATTTTGCATGAGTTTCATGATCCCGTAGCTTCTTAGATGGAGTTGTATTTTTCAAAGGTTTCTAATGCTCTTGCTTTTGGCATACTTCCTGCTTTTGGCATACTTCCTATTTCCAGTCATAAGTATCAGCTGCCTACAGACTCTTTATTTCATTTATCACATCTTTTGTGGGTCTTCTCAAATAATAACATGCATGGAATTATGATTCTCAGTCAAATGGTTTCTTGGCTTTATTGGAAGTATGATTACACTAGATTGGGTTGTTTCCTCCGATTAGAAGTAGGAGTAAATAGCATAATAAGCTCGCTATACGAGCATGTAGATTCTTTTCAGTATGCTGGTTTGTAGCGGTATTTTTTCATTTCACAGGTATGTGTTTAGAGTTTGAGAAAGTTGCACAAATTTGGTAAATGACTCCATCATCCAATGAATAAGGCACAAGGTCTATAGGTTCTTGAAACCTCACAAGGAGGCTTTCATCTTGTAGCAAGAGCCAGATGTTATAACTGGATTTTGTTATTAAGATTATGTGTCTTATTTTTCAAAGTAAGTTTTTCTATTATCTTTCAATTTTGAGTTGGTTTTGAGGTTTTTTGGTAATAAGTACATTTTTGTTTGATCTTATGCTTTTAATGATTTGGTTATTTCATTTTTGTTTGTTTTTAACGTTTTTATTTGGGCTTATTAGTAAATATATATTCTTTAAGGTTTGAAAAGATTATGATAAAGCTTATTCCAAGTTTTTCTTTATAATCTAACCCTCATTTTTTAGTCCTTTGTTAAATATTTTCATGACGAGGTTCCTGTAGTAACTCTGTTTTCCCTGTTTTTGTCATTATCATTGGGAGCATATTACGAGGTGATGGAAACGAATTCTGGAAAACCAAAATATTTTTTTGTCCACAATAGACTCATTCACAAAAACCTCTCTCAGTTTTGTAACAGTTGTTATCGTTTGAGAGATTCAATTTCATCTTTGTGGCCTATTTTCAGGGTTTCAATTATTTAATAATTTCTTGTTTTAGTCACAAATTTCTAGCACGTATTCTGATCAATTGAATGAAAAATTTTAAAAATCAAGAGAGGTTGTTTTTCATAACAGACTCATTTAAAAACACCTCTCTCATTTGTTTCACAAGTATCCTGGATCGAGAGATATGGAGGAGTCTTTGAGAGCCATTTTTCAGAAATTCGCCAAATTTCCCAGAAATCTGATTTTGCTATTTTTAGGCAATTAGTTTTTATTCTTTGAAAGTTGGTTAATGTAACTGTTGAGTAGTTTTAAATTCGACCTAAATAAGTGAATATGGAACTACTTCATATTATATCTTTGTAATTATATAAGGAGGATAGGCATACAGTGCAAGTGAAGAAATTGACTCAAGAGGAGGCTTTATGAGCTAATGTTATCAAGCTTTTACTGAGAACTCTTATGTAAGTTGGAAACTGTGTTTGATTATATATATATATTGATAAGCCTTTTTTTCTCTTATACTGTTTTCATTTCTAATCTGTTTGGTTACTGAATCTGCAATTTCATTTCTTGTGTAAAGTCTTATTCATGCAAATGCTTGTGGATTGTGGATGAAAACAATATTACTTGTGTGATGTATATGGTTTATTCAGATGTATTTGATCCCCAAATTTTCATCTTGTTCATGATTCAGTTTTGGAATTAGCTTGTTTATATGTATTACCTTCTTGTGTATAAATATTCTGACCAAAACCCTAAAACCTATTTTATTTAGTTTTATTTTTGAGATTGTGTTGGCTTGTTCTTCTAGTAGTCTGAGAACAATTTCTAGCACAAACATAGTGCATGTGAACTTCTATGTGCTTTGTCCTCTGCTTCCGAACAGGATCACTGGAGATCTTGATTGTACTCTGGTTGTCACAATAAAGATCTACTGTAGGTGAACTCTAAATCCCGAACTCTATCAAGATTCCATGCAACAAAACTGCCTGAATAACTGCATTCATGGCTCCCCAATACCTTGCTTTTGTTGAAGAAAGTGCAAGGGATGCTTTCTTCTTGCTGGACCAACAAATTAGTCCAGATCCAACCATGAATACAAAACCCGAGGTCAATTTCCTATCATTTTCATCTCCTTCCAAGTCTGAGTCTATAAATCCTGTGAGATCTAGTTGTGCTCCAGCAGCATAGTGGATCCCATAATCAATAGTACCCTGCACATAGTTCAAGATCCTCTTTGATGCCTTCAAGTGCAGCTCATGTAGCTACTGCATATATCTGGCAACAACACTCACATCATAGGATATGTCTGGTCTCGAATGGGTGAGATACAGAAGGATTCCAATGAGCTGTCTGTAGATAGTGCTGTCCACCAAAGGTGTGGAACCACCTTCTTCAAGCCTGATTCCTGATAGAAAAGGGCAGGGGTCTACCTTGCAATCCTCCATGTGGAACCTATTAAGCATATCTAATGAATACCTGGACTGTGAGATCATAATTCTTAAATTTTTCTGACTTGCTTCGAGACCAATGAATTGTCTTAATAGTCCCAAGTCAGACATGGAAAATGTTTTATTAAGAGCATACTTGATACTGCTCAATCCAGCAGCAGAGATGCTGGTAATGAGAAAGTCATCCACATATAATACAACTAGAAGAAATAACTCCTCCTTCTTCTTCATGTAGACATTGTAATCAAATTTGCACCTTTCAAACTTCTGAGAGATGAGGAAGGATCATCAATAAGGAAGGATCATCAATAAACCCCTCAAGTTGTTTCATATAGATCTCTTTCTCCAAATCTCCATGAAGAACTCTTCACATCCATGTGGTGCACTTCCCATCTCTTGGAAGCAGCAATGGCCAATACCAGCCTAATGGAGTCCATTCTAGCTACTGGAGAAAATGTGTCATTGTAGTCCAAGCCTTGGTCCTTGAACTTGAGAATAGCCTTTTTCCACCAACTGAACCTTGTACTTGGTTGTGGTCTAATCAGCAGCTATTTTGGTTTTGTAGATCCATTTGCATTGTACCATCTTCCTTCCTGGAGGCAAGGGGATGAGTTCCCAGGTCTAGTTGTCATGTAGCAAATCAATGTCTAGATCAAAATGGGAAGACTCCTCTTCTGAATCAGAATCAGAAATGTTAGGATTTAAAACTAAAACTGCAATAAGAGGTGAAGGACTGTTTATACCTTCATTAGCTTTGAATGGAAGCTGTGATGATGTTGGAACTTAGAATGGCATGAAGTGAGAGAAATAGTATTCCTTAGAGGCATGATCAACAATCCCTTTCACTACAATCTCCCTAGTTGAGAAATTGGTGATCTCTACTGAGTCAGGTCCAAACAATACTTGCTTTGGAAAGCCAGTATGGGTCATCTGATAGACATATAACAGATTAGTTGCAAGTGAAGGCACATATAGGACATATTTGAACACACCATGCTTCGCTCTGATGGTGCCCTTTCCTGCTGCTGGGATTTGGGAATCATCTCCCATGTGAATAGTGGGTCCTTCTTTAACACTGAGATAGGAGAAGATATCCTTGGAGGAAACCATGTGGTTGGAGGCTCCAGAATCAATCAAATAGGATGGAGACTGAGGTAGTCCTACTTTTAAAGCATGACATCTTTCATGTCCATTATAAAAATCTTTTTCTCTTTGAATGTTATGCTACTTGAGAAGAGCAAAAATTTCACCAAGTTCCTCTAGATGACTCCCATTCGAATAAATTTGTTTTGCTCTTTGATTAAGGACTTGGAGAATGAATCTAGAGAAGGTAGTTTCCAATCAGGAAAGCTTTCCCTCTTGGAATGAAACATAGAGACATAGAAATAGTACTCAGGGCCTAGTTTGTTGAGTATGGAAAGAACATTCTTCTCATCCTTCTGCCCTATCCCGCATTGTCTGCATTGGAGCACTAGAGACTTGAATTTGGAGAAGAATTTCTCAATAGTCTCGAAACTGATGGGATGTAAAGATACCAACTCATTCTCCATAATGTGTCCCTGAAGCTCATCTTGTTTGTTAAACAAGTTATCAAGCTTCTCCCAGGCTTCCCTGGGAGTCCTCAATCCTTCTAGAATGAAGAGGAGATCTCTGGAAATATAAGTACATAAGTACCCAAATGCTTCATCACAACGGTTCAAAAACTTGTTCCACTCAACCAGCTGATGAGGCTTAGCCTCCCATCCATGTATGATCCCATGGTAGCCATGCTTGTGTAAGGCCAGCTACATATCAATCCTCCAATCAAGGTAATTGGAAGTTGTGAGGATCCGTGGCTTAGGAATTTGAGAACTCATAATTGCTCCAGCTGGAAGACTACAAATGCTTCTCTTAAGCTATGTAGCACCTGCCAATTTCACTGCAAATAACAATAAAACATATGAAATATTAGAATCATTTTTTTCTTCCATAGATGAACATGTTTTCAGGGTCCATCATGCCCTCTCTGCTGCTCTGAATGAATCCTGAGCTAGAAAATTTAAATAGGGGACTTCTGTGGAAACTAAGCTACTTCTTATGTTCGATGAGGAGAAACAAGCATGAAACCTGCCTAAGAAGGCTCTGATACAATGTTAGAATTTGAATGCCATTAAGATATTCAAGAAGAGAGTTCTGATTATGTTGCAGCAATTGAATGGAGAATCAACATACAAACTAAGAAAAACAAACCACACAGGAAACGAACAAGTATTGCTCAAAAATTTATAGTATATTCATCATCATAATATCTGGTGTACAATAGATTACAAATAGGTAGAACTCGAATGCATGAGGAATGAATTCGAATTCTCTAAGTGGATAAGACTATATCTAACTGAATCTCTAACTCAAGGTCTCCCAATCAATATCGGAGTCCATCAAATCAACTCTCCGATGACCAATAACTCCAACAGACAACAACAACTAGTTAAATTAGTGCAACTGAGTGTGGTAGGTGAACAAAAGCACTCCTCGACATGCATGCATGCATTATCCATGCAAAGCATGCATTGGCTAACTGATAGTGAGTCATCTGAAGGTAAGTGAAGGCTAACTGTGGCTAACTAGTGCTAACTCCAACTAATTGAAGTAGGTTGGTGCTAGGACTCCCAGTGGCTCCTAAAATGTAGGGATTGGTCTAGGAGGCACCCTCACTGATGCATGCACATGCAGTAAGTGGCAGTTAACCTCTAGAATTGTCCCCCACACTTCAATTACTAGTACATGTGGCCCCATTGGGCGATGTGGGCCCAATTGCACTAGTGGACTCATTTAATTAATTACGGTTCCTAAGTTAGGCTAATTATTCTAATAGAAAGTATGAATAATGGAGGATTAATAATCCTAACAAATAATAGGCTGAAAATGTGAAGTTCCATAAAGGATCAAAGATTGGATGATTGAGAATAGTTCTGCAAGCATATCGATGATTCAGAAAAAACGTTGTGGGAAAGTCATTGAGGGAATGAAAGTGTGGGTGTGTAACCGCAGAAATCAAAAGGTCGAATTCGTGGAAAATTTGATTTTTTGACTTCCGCATTCTGCCCTGCGAAAAAAAGGCAAGTGCGAAAAGACAATGGCGAAAGGACCGTTGCGGGAGAGGAAAGGCGGAAAGGGAAAAAAAAAGTCCAAAAAACTGGAAAGTTGAGATTCCAATTTCTACATTCCGTAGTGTGGAAAGGAGCCTATAGAAAGGCCAATCCAGAAAGGGGAAAGGTAGAAAGCAAAAAGACGAAGTCTTAGAAAACTTGAGTTTCCGATTTTCGCCTTCTGCAGTGTGAAAAGGATCTTGTGGAAAGGCCAGTATGGAGAGCAGAAGGAGGAAAGCCAAGTGTGTAAAGGACAGTTCTTGCATGATAATGAAGCCCAAAGATGGAAGGTAACGCCCAAGTTTTGAGAGATAAGAACACCCAGTAGCCAGAGATGACGAAGCTTGAAAGAAAGGGAAACCCATAGTCATAGATGATAATTCTAGGAAGCTTACAAATGGAAGAATCTCAAATACATGAGAAGATCATGGAGTTTAATTAAGTAATTAATTAAAAATCAGTAATATAATAGATATATAATCTAAATGATTAAATAAATTAACATATATTTAAAGAGGTGTGAAGGAGACAAACATGAAGTCTGTTTGGTAAAGGTTTGTATGCTTTGAAGAGATGATTGAAGGATACAAAAGATCAAATGGTAAGTAAAGTGTCTCTATCATCCATATCTATGCAGCCAAAGCATAAGACAAAGACCAAATAAGAGTAACAAGAGATAGAGTTTTTAAAGAATATCTAGAAGTCTGATAAAATACATACAATGGTGGATGGGTGTTGCTAGGGAAGGCTATATGCCTGCAAGGAGGTCTTAGCCTCCTTCCAGTAGTGGTTGGAGAAATTAGGGTATTGATGTATAATTGGCTATAGGTGCATGCATAAACCAGGGTGTGGGTACATCCTTCAATAGTGGCTGAGAAACTTGGGGATTGTGGTCTCCAGCAAGTGGGTGCTTGCAAATAACTATTGAATATTGTAAAAACAAAGTTTTGCAGATAATAGAAATGTGTTGGTGGTTTACCTTATTGATTTCCACGTTAAAACATTGTGTCCAAATTTGTTTTTACATTTGCTAAAATAAAAGAAATTATGTTTAAATTTTTGTCTCTGATTCACCCCCCCCCCTCTCAGTAACAAGACCCGATCCATCAATTTGTATCAGAGCGAGATCCTTTACCACAGTTTAACCACTGGAAGGGATATCCTATTACAACCACTATGGATCAACAGATGAAGATGTCAATTAGAGTCCCCATATTTGATGGTGAAGACCATGTTTTCTAGAAGATTAGAATGAAAAACTATCTAATGTCCATTGCTATGGAATTTTGGGCATTAGTTGAAGAAGGATATAAAGTTCCATAAGTCATTCCCATGGAAGCAGAATAAAGGAATAAATTTTGGGAACATGCAAAGGCCTTAAATACATTACAAGATGGAATAAGTAAGAAGGTTCTTGCAAAAGTATTGACCTGTAAAAGTGCAAAAGAGGTCCGGGACAAATTGGAAACCATATATACAAGAGACTCAAAGTACAATATGAAAGTCTAAAAATGAAGGATGAAGAAAATATTTTAGAGTACTTCGAAAGAATTAAGAATCTTTTTAATGCAATCAAAGGTTTGGGGGTAGAAGTAGAAGACTACGAGTTAGTTGAAAATATACTAAGAACACTTCCTATAGAATATAATCCAAAAGTATCCACTCTTGAAGACCACGAGAAGCTAGAAGATCTTACCATGGATGAATTGTATGGAATCCTTACAGCCTATGAATTAAGAATATGTATTGATAATATCCCAAAAGGAGAAGTAGCTTTCAAAGTAATCAAGAAAACAAAACAAAAGCAAAAATATCAGACCAACCATGATGAAAAATCTGATGAAGAAGAAGCCAATTTTGTTTAAAAACTTCAGAAAGGATCAGGGAAGTACAAAGGCAAGTTTCTCTTCAAATATTTTAATTGTGGTAGAATTGGGCACTTTCAAGCCAAGTGTCCTTATCCCAAGGAAGACTATGAAGATGAAGATGACAAAAGCAAAAAATACAAGAAAGAGGGAAAATTCCATTATAAGAAAAATTACAAAGAAAAAAAGAATTTCTACTCAAAAGAAGAAGACATCAGTTCATCTGAGATTGGTGGTGGTGAAGTCCTTTTTCTAGGTATTGAAGACTCTAATGAGATAGAAGAATTTGAGCATAAAAAAGAGTCAGAAGATAAAGTAGAGGCTAATATGGAAAAATAACTATTCAATGCTTTGAATGGACTAAGAAGATACAAAAACAAATATAGACAGCTTGAAAGTTTCTTAGTTGAGCAACAGGAAGAGCATGAACAGAAAGAATAAGATATCAAGAAAATCATGAGCAATATGAAACACCAAATTCAAGAGTCAAGTAGGATAGAAGAAAGATTGGAGAAATCTCTTCAAGAAAAGCAACTAACCTAGGAAAGAATGGAGGAATAACTAGTTCACTTAAGAAAAGAGCTTGATGCAAAATTTATCCAAACAAGATATGAAAATAGCTCTAAAATCTTAGACAAGATTATAACCTCACAAAGGGATCCAAGTAACAAAATTGGAATAGGCTATTCTCAAGAAGAAAATCAAGCTAGCTCAATGTCTTATGCACTTGCTCTTCTTAGTACATTCAAGAAGAAAGAAGAAAAGACAAGCAATGGTTAGAACTCCAGAAGATCATTTCCACCCATCAAGAAGGAATTCAAGACAACTCCAAAGAAAGTTAATCAAAACAGGTATCCTCACATTTTCCTTGGTTATTGTTTTGCATGCTCTGACTTTGGGCACAAAGCTATGAATCGTAGAGCATATGAAAGGAAAAGTTTGAAGGTTAAAAACTATAACCTCAAGGACAATCAAAAAATTGGTCAAGTTAAGAAAATAAATTATAACCCCTTTACACCTCTATAAGAAATAAATTTAGAATTCTTCAATTGTCATAATCATGGACATAAATCAAGCAATTGCAAATTAATGGAAATCTCAGAAAGATCAAAAGACATTAGAAAGGTGAAGAAGCTTTGGAAAGAAAGAAATTTGAAGCAAGAATGTGTGACTACCCTGTAAACACAAGATAAAGGATGATATCTCTGGTGTGTTGACAGTGGTTGGTCAAAGCACATGACAGGAGATGAGGACAATTTTTTGAAAAACCAGAAGGTACCTCATGGAAAGAGTTGGAGAACAAAGGAAGAATCCAAAGATATAGAAGAAACCAAGATTTCAAATATCAAAGAAGTTTCCCAAGATTATGAGGAGTTTAATAGTGTTGTAGATAAGATTGACATTCATTATGATGAAAATAAAGATGATGAATAAGTTAGTGATGGGGGTGGAACTGAAGATGGATTTTTTTTCTAAAAAATCCCATATAACCTAGAAGAAAACCCTAAAATAAATCATTAGAGAGGATCATGTACTCAGGGGTAGAGTGTTTGAAAAGTTTGTTGTCTTTGATAACAATATTAGTAATGGTTATATTGTCATCCTTGAAATCATAAAGAAGAATGAAAACCAAACCTATAGAGCATTTTTGAAGAGCTTGTTGAAACAGAGTTTTGGAAAAGGATGAAGTTATGTTTGACTGCAGATTTGGTATCATAACTTAATACAAATGCATAAATAATGAAGAGAGATACCACAATTGGATTTGATCTCAACTTTGAAGAAAGAATGTGTATAGGAGAAGAACTGTGATATGGGGAGTCTATGAACTCATTATCCAAGGTTCTTACTCAAAGAATTACTATAAGAAGGATGTTAATAGTATTATCAACACCAATTCCAAATTAATTGGAGGAAGAGAAACACAAGAAGAGGATTGAAGAATCAGTGAGGAGTGAAGAGTACATCTTTTGTGAGAAATTGTACTTTTGGTTCCATAGAATGAAAAACAGAGTTTACTCTGCAAGTTATTGAGCGTTTATAGCTTCTCTTCTAATCACAAGAAGTATGAATTTGAAATTCTTTGTGTGCATGTGTATGTTTACATGTCGAGCTCTCATATAAGTACAGGAGATCGAAATCATCTGCGAAAAGCTTTGCAGGTCGGAATTGATCCTTCTAGTGATCAATTCAGCATAGATTACATAATGTAAACAAACGTAAATATTCGATAGATCTATGGTTGATATCGACAGATTTATGGTCAAAATCGAGTTTTGCAAACATAAGATGTGCTCGAGTTAAATCTAAACTAATTGTCCATACTCCTAAAATTGTGTGGTTGGGATCGAAATGGATTTAATATCAATGGGTATGGAGGATTTCTCTTATAAAAGAGTGAGGAAGATCAAATAGGGATCTGGCTGTGAAATTCCAAACTAATCACTGGAAATTGGAGATGTGATCAACGGTTGAGATCGATCGCCGAAACAAATCGATGTCGCACAAAAATTTTGCTGGGAATATTTGCGCGGTGTAGAAAAATTATGATGTGCATAAACATTTTATAAATTTTGTCGCACCTTATTTGTAGTCCATTGTGTATTTAGTGGGAACACAGATCTGACGGTCCATAAGAGATTTCGCAACGACAAGTAGTAGTTGAGTTAAGAAGGGAGTTCAGTGCAAAATTTTAAAACTTAACCTACTTTGTTTATTTTCCACTGTTGATAGGAGATCCAACGCTTGAGGATGATTTCGTCGGTTGAAATAGTAATGTGCTTAACAAAAGAAGTTGGACATAGAATATTTCTTGGGATTGGACTGGGTTGGTTAATTTAGCGGTTATGCTAAGTTTAGACCCAAACTAAATTATATGACAGTTGTTCTTGAGACTGTATTTTTTTTGGGAGAAAAACATTAGTTGACATATTAAAAATAGCAGTGTAATGCTAAGTGTAAACTCTGTCACAAAAATGTTGGCAGAGAAGAGGAAGTGCAGTAACAAGGGGAGTCCATGTATCTATTATTAAAATTATCATTCAATAACATGTTGCCAGAAAGGAAATGTTAAGACAAATGATAATATTGGTTAGTACCAAGTCCAATTAACAAAGGAGAGATATGATGACAGGGGGAGTTATCAGAAAGAAGAAAGACAAGAAATCCTCAATTGCATAATAGGTTATCCTTTGTCATTGTTGTCAAAGGGGGAGAATATTTAGGTGTTGCCATCAATGCCAAAAGGTGAGATTGTTGGAAAAATGGATTATATTTGTCAGTGATTTCAAAAGGAGTTCAATGATGAAAAAGGAATAACCAAGGACAAGATTGAAGAATGAACTCAGTATAAGTCAAAGGAAATACAAAGGTAGCCTGATAACATGGCATGAATGATAAAATGACAGATATAATGACATAAAATAACATTATTGATGGTAAATTGGTAAGAAAAATTACCTCTGATGAAAAAGAAGATGATTTGGCATCATTCTAGAGAAATATGGCAATTGGTGAAAATCAAGAAATTGACTAAGTATGGATAAATAGTCAAAACTAGTCTAATAGGGTATAAGAGAATGAAATCCCTAAATCATGGGTTAGAATAAATGCCCGCAACACATATGGGTATTGTATACTTGTGTTTTCTCTACCTGACCATGTCTTCATACTGTCTTGGAAGTAGCTGAGGAAGAAGTTATGGACTTGACAAAATAATGTTTTAGGCAGATTAGATCAGACTAACAAATTTGTCCAAGTGTCATAACAAAATGTTGGAAGACTATTTTCAAATGTCCTCCAAAAGATGTGTGTGTGTCAGTAAGATCTAAATATGACATGATCATGTTCCCTGATGAACTGACTATCCATCCATGAAGTTAGGTTCTCATTTGGTTCTTACACAAGCGAAATATCAATTTCCCAAAACAAGAGAAAAATGTTAGTTTGGATGTTGAGATTAAAATTGGCTAAGTGTTAAAGCAATGAAATTGTGTAGATCCGCAAAGTCATGGTGAGATCCGCATTCGATCTAAAATTGACGATCATAAAGAATCTCGCACGAGATCCGAAGGTTAAGGATGAGTTCCGCAATGAATAGGAATAAAAGGTGAAGTTCCGCAAAGGATCAAAGATCACACGGCTGAGAATAGTTCCCCAAGAAGATCGGCGGTTCGAAAAAAGCATTGCGGGAAATTCGTTGAGGGAACGAAAGTGCGGGTGCAGAACCGAAGAAATCAAAAGGTTGATGTCATGGAAAAGTTGAGCTTTTGACTTCTGCATTCCACCCCTTGAAAAAGGGAAGTGTAGAAAGACAATGATGGAAGAACCCTAGCGGGAGCGAAAAGGCAGAAAGGGAAAAAAAAGTCCAAAAAACTGGAAAGTTGAGTTTTCGATTTCCGCATTCTATAGTGTGGAAAGGAGCCTGTGGAAAGGTTAGGCCGAAAAGAAGAAAGGAGGAAAGCAGAAAGACAAATTCTTAGAAAAGTTGAATTTATGATTTCTGCCCTCTACTGTGCAAAGAGGAACTTGTGGAAAGGCCAGTCCAGAAAGTGGAAGGAGGAAAGGAAAGTGTGGAAAGGACATTGCCCACATGATAATGAAAACCATAGATGGAATTTAAATCCCACTTTTCAAGAGAGAAACACGCCCAACAACCAGAGATGATGAAGCCTGAAAGAAAGGAAAACCCGCAGCCAGAGATGATAATTCCGACAAGCTTACGAATGGAAGAATCTCAAAGACACGAGAAGATCACAGAGTTTAATTAAGTACTTAATTAAAAATCAGTAATATAATAGAGATATAATTTAAATGATTAAATAAATTTACCGATATTTGAAGAGGTGTGAAGGAGAAAAGCATGAAGTCTATTTGGTAAAGGCTTGTATGGTCTGAAGAGATGATTGAAGGATATATAAACAAAAGATCAAATGTTAAGTAAAGTGTCTCTGTCGTCCAAATATATGCATCCAAAACATAAGACAAATACCAAAGAAAAGTAACAAGAGATAGAGTTTTTAAAGAAGATTTAGAAGTCTGATCAAATACATACAAGGGTGGAAGGGTGGTACTAGGGTAGGCTAAATGCTTGCAAAGAGGTCTTATCCTCCTTCCAATATTGGATGGAAAATTAGGGTATTGGTGTATCATTTTCTGTAGGTGCAGGTAGAAACCAGGGTGTGGGTGCATCCTTCAATAGTGGCAAAGAAACTTGGGGATTGTGCTCTCCAACAAGTGGGTGCTTGCAAATAACTATTGTATATTGTAAAAAAAGAGGTTTTGCAGATAATAGAAATGTGTTGGTGGTTTACCTTATTGGGTTCCACGTTAAAACATTGTGTCCAAATTTGTTTTTACATTTGCTAAAATAAACAAAATTGTGTTTCAATTTTTGTCACTAATTCACCCCCCCCTTCTTAGTGACAAGACTTGATCCATCAATTGGTATCAGATCGGAATCCTTCACCACAATTTAACCACTGGAAGGCATATCCTATTACAAACACTATGGATCAGTAGATGAACATGTCAATTAGAGTCCCCATATTTGATGGTGAAGACCATGTTTTCTGGAATATTAGAATGAAAAACTATATGATGTCCATTGGTTTGGAATTTTGGGTATTAGTTGAAGAAGGATATAAAGTTCCAGAAGTCACTCCCATAGAAGCAGAAGAACGAAAGAAATTTTGGGAACATGTAAAGGACTTAAATACATTACAAGCTAGAATAAGTAAGAAGGTTCTTGCAAAAGTACTAATCTGTAAAAGTGAAAAAGAGCTCTGGGACAAATTTGAAACCATATATGCAAGAGACTCCAAAGTAAAGATGGAAAAAATTCAATATCTCAAAGTACAATATGAAAGTCTAAAAATGAAGGATGAAGAAAATATTTCAGAGTACTTCGAAAGAATTGAGAATCTTATTAATGCAATCAAAGATTTGAGGGTAGGAGTACCAGACTATGAGTTAGTTGAAAAGATACTAAGAACACTTCCTATGGATTATAATCCCAAGGTATAAACTCTTGAAGACCGATAGAATCTGGAAGATCTTACCATGGATGAATTCTATGGAATCCTCACAGCCTATGAATTAAGACTAGGTATTAATAATCTCCCAAAAGGACAAGAAACTTTCAAAGTAATCGAGAAAACAAACCAGAAGCAAAAATATCAGACCAACCATGATGAGAAATATGATGAAGAAGAAGCCAATTTTGTTAAAAAAACTTCGGAAAGAATCAGGGAAGTACAAAGGTAAGCTTCCCTTCAAATGTTTCAATTATGGATAAATTGGGCACTTTCAAGCCAATTGTCCTTATTCGAAGGAATATTCTGAAGATGAAGATGACAAAAACAAACCCTACAAGAAAGAGGGAAAATTCCACTATAAGAAAAATTACAAAGAAAAAAAGAATTTCTACTCAAAAGAAGAAGACAACAGTTCATCTAAGATTAGTGATGATTGTTCGAATATAATCCGTCGGGGATTATATATTGTAAATAAATAAATTGTAGGAATATGAATAGTTGCATAGGAAGGCGAAAAGGTTGGTACTCAACCGCCTCATGAAATGTATAAATATTTGATATGTCAATAGAATAGATTGAATCAGGAGTTATACCTAACAAGTGGTATCAAATCGCTACCATAACTCCTGCCTGTTGCCAGTCTGCCCATTCCTGGCATTCTGCTTGCCAGTCCATTGCCAGACTACTCCATCAGTGTGCCAGTCGAGTCGCATGCATTGTATGCGTTACAATTCCTTCACGCTGAGTTTTTCTTGTGCTGCAATTTTGTTGAGAGTCCTCCACTGAACGCATAAACCCTATTTTTTGACCCATCCCTATTAAATTGTAGTAGCTGCACACCTTTCTTCCTTCTTCGTTGTCGTCATAAATCTGCCAGAAAATGAAATTTCCACTCAGCTGTGATCTCTGCATTGTGTATTATTCATAAGCTAGGTAACCTACGCGTGATATACACTACCATTTAGATCGAATCTCAGACTAAGCCCACCAGCTGGAAGCCTAGAACTAGCCTTAGTTTTGGCTATGAGGACTATCTAGAACTCACTAAGGGAAATAAAGTTACAGCCACTCGTTGATTCAAAACCCTAATTTCTGAAGAGCATATTGCTGATGCGACCATTACTTCACACATTTTTTAGGGTTTCATGTTGAAAAGAGAGAGAGAGACAATGTCGTCTCAAAATTTCAATGCCAATTCAAGTTTGAGGAAGCTCGTCTTTACCTGAGCCTGCAAGTGGTCTCATAGAGAGCTGCTATCTACATTTGGTCGTGAATGATATTATACTAGCTGCGTTGAAGACTATTCTGCGTAGAGAACTCTGTCGTTAATGATATTATGCTTGCTGCGTTGAAGAGCTATGCTGATGGTATTAAGTGACTGATATAGATTGCCTTGAAGTCTGAAGGCGGTGTGAAGGACTCATTGAAGAGCCTGCGTGGATAATGACCGTGAAAGACTGCGTGGTGAGGAGCTGCGTTGAGTTGAAGTATTGAATCATTATTTTCTGCGTGGAGAAACTACTCTGTGACTGCGCTGTGCATTCTATTGTATTTGCAGTCACGATAATGTATGCTGCATGAATGGTGAAGTTGTGCACCATTACCTGTGTATAGTATTGTCGCGACTGGTGTGAATTGCGTGTAGTATTGACTGTGACCTATCATTCTGCACTCTTTCCCATAGCCTGTTTGTGTAGATTCTGTAATTGGAGATTGATGGCTCTTTCCTTTTCCTTTGCGTTGGAATGAAACCCTAATTTCTATGCATGGAGTTTAAGTGAAAAGTCTACAAATATTTTCATTTGCATTGTTTGAAAGAGGCCCGTGACCTGGATTCTGTATTGAAACTTTGATATAGATGTAAAGACTAGTGCCTTATCTCATATGCGTGAAGGATGATGGGTGGAATGGGCCCATGGACACTGTAAATTTGAATTAAAGTGCATAAAACCTTAGTTTTGCCCTCGTTCCAAACTGATATAATGAAGACTGATATAATGCATGCTGCGATTTGAGACTGTCTAATGGATGCTGAGATTTGAGACATTCTTATGTGTGATTGATATCATATATTGAAGACTGCATAATACCTATCAGCATATCACATCTGTGACCAAGTTGAAGAGCTTCCTGAGTGGAGCTGTGTGGAGCTCAATGTGAAGATTGTTGCTACAATCCAGACAATTGCTGCTGATAATTCCTGCTGATAATCACTTGATTTTGCAGGGTATATAGTCTGGTGCTTGATTTTTGTGCACTTATATCATTTGCACACTAATATATTAGCTTCTGGTGCCTCCACATATTGTATAAAAAGGAATGATGTTGTATATTTCAAGCTTGTGTATGCTCACCTGAAGTTGACATTGTAAATCACCTTGGCAGAGACTGTAGACCTGCAAGGTTATCGTTTTTTTCTTTGTCATATTAAGATCAATATTGTAAATTATACTAACAGTTGTAAAATATGCACTCTTTGGCATCTAGTATTGGTGCTGCCCTAGCTGGCAAAGACCAATCCAAAGACCCTTCCAAGGGAGATTGCAGCAAGAGAGGACGAGGAAGAAGAAATTTTAGAGGCAGAGGGGGCAGAAGCAAAAGATCAGATTTGCAGTGCAAGCGTTGCGGAAAGACTGGGCACACATCAGATCAGTGTTGGGATTCATGGGACTCCATCATAGATAAGCATAACCAGAAGAAAGATGACCAAGATGCTAGTAAATCTTTTGATTCTTGTATTGTTGCACATTGTAATCTTGGATTTAATGAAATGACGTCTCTTTCATCTTATAAAGATTGTTGGATGCTTGATACTGGTGCAACATCACACATGACATTTAGAAAAGACTGTTTTGAAGAACTTAATGAAACAATAGATGTCATAGTGTACTTTGTAGATAAGTCAAGC
>LPNX011045565.1:534187-760446 GCA_001517045.1 Pseudotsuga menziesii | reverse complement strand
GGTACTCAGACTCAGATTTTGATGGCAATAAGGAGACAGGAGTATCAACTTCTGGATACACTATGAGTCTTGGATCAGCAGTTGTTTCATGGAGATCACGTAAACAATCAGTTCCAGCAGATTCAACAACATAAGCAAAATATGTGGCTGCAGGTGAAGCAACGAAAGAAATAGTATGGCTCAGAAAGATACTTGAAGATTTGCAAGAAAAACAAGAGAACTCCACTCCATTGTTGGTCGACAATACTTCTGCAATCAAGCTAGCTAAGAATCCTAGATTCCATGATCGAACCAAACACATCAACACAAAGTATCATTTGATTCGACATCATTTAGAGGCCAAGACATTCCATCTTCGACATTGTTCCACAAATGATCAAGTTGCAGACATCTTCACCAAAGCACTTGGATGAGAAAAGTTTGAAAGATTCAAAAACATGCTCGAACTTATGAACACCCCTTTGGATTAAGAGGGGGATTGTTAGAATATAATCCGTCGGGGATTATATATTGTAAATAAATAAATTGTAGGAATATGAATAGTTGCATAGGAAGGCGAAAAGGCTGGTACTCAACCACCTCATGAAATGTATAAATATTTGATATGTCAATAGAATAGATTGAATCGGGAGTTATACCTAACAATGATGAAGTCCTTTTTTTAGATATTGAAGAGTCTAATGAGATAGAAGAAATTGAGCATAATAAAGAGTTAGAATATGAAGAAGAGGTTAATATGAAAAAAGAACTATTCAGTGCTTTCAATGGACTAAGAATATACAAAAACAAATATAGACATCTAAAAAGTTTCTTATTTGAACAACAGGAAGAGCATGAATAGAAAGAAAAAGAGATGAAGAAAATCATGAGCAATATGAAACACCGAATTCAAGAGGCAAGTAGGATAGAAGAAAGGCTGGAGAAATCTCTTAAAGAAAAACAACTAACCTGTGAAAGAATGGATGCAAAAGTAGTTCACTTAAGAAAAGAGCTTGATCCAAATTTTATCCAAACAAGATATGAAAATAGCTCTAAAATATTAGATAAGATTATAACCTCACAAAGGGATCCAAGTAACAAAAATAGAATAGGTTATTCTCAAGAATAAAATAGATTTAGCTCAAAGTCTTATGCCCCTACTCTTCTTAGTACATTCAAGAAGAGAGAAGAAAAGAAAATCCATGGTTAGAACTCCAGAAAATCATTTCCACCCATCAATAAGGAATTTAAGACAACTCCAAAGGAAGTTAATCAAAACAGGTATCCTCACATTTTCCTTGGTTATTGTTTTGAATGCTCTAACTTTGGCCACAAAGCTATGAATTGTAGAGCACATGAAAGGAAAATTTTGAAGGTTAAAAACTATAACTCAAGGACAATCAAAAAATTGGTCAAGTTAAGAGCAGAAATTATAACCCCTTTACACCTCTACAAGAAATAAATTTAGAATGCTTCAGTTGTCATAATCATGGACATAAAGCAAGAAATTGTAGATTAGTGGAAATCTTAAAAAGATCAAAATACATTAGAAAGCAGAAGAAGCTTTGGAAATAAAGAAATTTGAAACAAGAATCTCTGACTACCCTGAAAACACAAGATAAAGGAGATCTATGGTGTGTTGACAGTGATTGGTCAAAACACATGACAAGAGACAAGGACAAGTTTTTGAAAAACCAGAAGGTACCTCATGGAAAGAGTTGGAGAAGAAAGGAATACTCCAAATATATAGAAGAAACCAAGATTTCAAATATCAAAGAAGTTTCCCAAGATGATGAGGACTAGTTTAATAGTGTTGTAGATAATATTGACATTCGTTATGATGGAAATAAAGATGATGAAGAGGTTAGTGATGGGGGTGGAACTGAAGATGGATGTTTTTTATAAAAAAACCCATATAACCTAGAAGAAAAACCTGAAATAAGGCGTTAGAGAGGATCATGTACTTAGGGGGAGAGTGTTTGAAAAGTTTGTTGTCTTTGATAAACATGTTAGTAATGGTTATATTGTCATCCTTGAAATCATAAAGAAGAATGGAGACCAAACCTATAGAGAATATTTGAAGAGCTTGTTGAAACAGAGTTTTGGAAAAGGATGAAGTTATGCTTAAATGGAGATTTGGATCATGACTTAACACAAATGCATAAAGAATGAAGAGAGATACCACAATTGGATTTGATCTCAACTTTGAATAAGTAATGTGTTTAGGAGAAGCACTATGACAAGGGGAGTCTATGAACTCATTATCCAAGGTTCTTACTCAAAGAATCACTGCAAGAAGGATGTTAATAGTATGATCAGCACCAAGTCCAAGTTAATTAGAGGAAGAGAAACAAAAGAAGAGGATAAAAGAATCAGTGAGGAGTGAAGAGTATAGATTCCGTGAGCAATTGTACTTCCGGTTCCATAGAATGAAAAATAGAGTTTACTCTGCAAGTTATTGAGCATTTATACCTTCACTTCTAATCACCAGAAGTATGAATTTGAAATTCTCTTTGTTCATGTGTATGTTTACACATCGAGCTATGATATAAGTATAGGAGATCAAACTCATCTGGAAAAATATTTCAAGGAGGGAATTGATCCTTCCAGTGATCAATTCATAAAATATTACAAAATGTAAACAAATGTACATCTTCGATAGATATATGGTTGATATTGACAGATTTACGCTCAAAATCGAGTTTTGCAAACAGAAGATGTGCCCGATTTAAATCTAAACTAATCTTCCATACTCCCGAACTTGTGTGGTTGGGATTGAAAGGGGTTCAATTTCAATGGTTAAGGATGATTTCACTGATAAAACAACAAGGAAGATAAAATAGGGGTTGGGCTGTGAAATTCAAAACTAATTGCTGGAAATTGGAGATGCGATCAACGGTCGAGATCTATCGTCGAAACAGATCGACGATGCACAACAATTTAGTTGGGAAGAGTTGCACGGTGTAGAAAAATTATGATGTGTGTGAAATTTTTATAAATTTCATCTCACCTTATTCAAAGTCCATCGTCTATTTATTGGGGAAACAGATCTGACGGTCCACAAGCGATTTCACAACGAAAACTAGCAGGTGATTTAAGAAGGGAGATGGGTGAGAAATTTTAAAACTTAACCTATTTTGTTTATTTTCCACCATTGATTGGAGATCCAACACTTGAGGATCATTTCATTGGTTGAAATATTCGAGTGTTTAATAAAAGGAAGATGGACATAGAATATAACCTTGAATTTGACTGGATTGGTTAATTTAGCGGTTCTGCTAAGTTTAGAACCAAAAAAAATCATATGAAAAGAGTTTTTAGAGACTGTATTTTTTTTGGGAGAAAAACATTCGTTGTAATGTTGAGTGTAAACTCTGTCACAAAAATGTTGGCAGAGAAGAGGAAGTACAGTGACAGGGGGAGTCCATGTATCTATTATTCAAATTATTATTCAAGAACTTGTTGCAAGAAAGGAAGTGTTAAGACAAATGATAATATTGGTTAGTACCAAGTCCAGTTAACAAAGGAGAGATATGATGACATCAGGAGTTATCATAAAGAAGAAAGACAAGAAATCCTCAATGGCATAACAGGTTATCATTTGTCATTGTTGTCAAAGGGGGAGAAGGTTTAGGTGTTTCCATCAATGCCAAAGGGGGGTATTGTTGGAAATATAGATTATAGTTGTCATTGATGTCAAAAGGATTTCAGTGATGACAAAGGAATAACCAAGGACATGATGAAAGAATGAACTCAGTATAAGTCAAAGGAAAGGAAAAGGTAGTGATGACATGGCATGAATAATAAAATGGAAGATATAATGACATAGAATAACATAATTGATGGTAAATTGGTAAGAAACATTTCCTATGATGAAAAAGTAGATGACGTTCCATCATTATGGAGAAATATGGCAATTGGTTAAAATAAGGAAATTGACTAAGTATGGATAAATAGTCAAAACTAGTCTAATAGGGTCTAAGAGAATAACCGCCCTAAATCATGGGTTGGAATAAATGCTCATGGCACATAGGCATATTGTAGACTTGTGTTTTCTCTACCTGAACATTTCTTCGGACTGTCTTGGAAGTAGCTGAGGAAGAAGTTATGGACCTGCCAAAACCGTGTTTTAGGCAAATTAGATTAGACTAAGAAATTTGTTCAAGTGTCATAACAAAATGTTGGAAGACTATTTTCAAATGTCCTCCAGAATATGTGTGTGTGTTAGTAAGATCTAAATATGGCGTGATAATGTTCCCTGATGAACTAAATATCCAACCATGAAGTTAGATTCTGATTTGGTTCTTACATGAGCGAAATATCAATCTACCAAAATAAGAGAAAAATGTTAGTTTGCATGTTGAGATTAAAATTGGCTTGAAGTGTTAAAGCAAAGAAATCATGCAGATTCCCAAAGTCATGGTGAGATCCGCATTCGATCTAAAATATATGACCAAAAAGAATACCACATGGCATCTGACAGTTAAGGACCAATTCAACAAAGAATAGGTGAAAAAAGTGAAATTCCGCAAAGGATCAAATATCAGACGACTGAGAATAGTTCTGCAAGAAGATCGACGGTTCAAAAAAAGCGTTGCAGAAACGTCATTGAGGGAATGGAAGTATGGGCGTAGAACCGCAAAAATCAAAAGGTCGAAGTCGTGGAAAAGTTGAGTTTTCGACTTCCGCATTCCACCCTTTGGAAAAGGAAAGTGCAGGAAGACAATGACGGAAGGACTATTGTGGGAGCGGAAAGGCGAAAAGGAAAAAAAAGGTCCGAAAAACTGGAAAGTTGAGTTTTCGATTTTCGCATTCCACATTGTGGAAAGGATCTTGTGGAAATGCTAGTTTGGAAAGACGAAAGGTGGAAATAAAAAATATGAATTCTTAGAAAATTTGAATTTCTGATTTTCGACTTCCGCAGTGCAAAGAGGAGTTTGTGGAAAGGCCATTCTGGAAGGTTGTTACAGCTGATTTTACCACACATAGTAGATCACATATTTATGGCCTTCCCTGTCCCTCTGCAGACTCTTTGGATCCCATGGACCATTTTTGTACCTTTGATTTTTCCAATATCATCCCTAAAAACATGCATTATTTTCCCTACGTGACTTTTAAACACATTCTCGCGTATATACGCGGATATGACCCTTAAACCCGCGTACATCCGGATGTGTGCAAAAGGCCAAATAGTTTTGAAGTTTTCCTTGATGTGGATCTAATTCACTTGTCTTTTGGCCTTCCATATGCCTTAATATCGCTCAGATATGACCTTCCATTGCCCCATTGAAGCACTATATAAGGAACCCTTTGGATACATTGAAGAAAAGGGGGGAATTGAAGAGCAGGAAAACTATAGTCCATTGTTGCCAAAGCTTGATTATACTTGAGTTTGCATCCCTTTGCCCCTTGGAGAAATTTGTGTTCTTACCAAGCTTTCTTTTTCTTGTGAGCTTTCTATCGAGAGATGGAGGATAAAGGTGGTGGAGGCCCAGGTGGAGGACTCAGTTTCTTCGGTTCGCAGACGTGCCGACAGAGGTTGTCATTATTGTAATCTCTGATTTATATTAATAGAAATATCTTTTCCTGTCCAGTGACGTGCATTTAAATGAATATCGAATCCATGGATGCTTTTAATTGCTTATACATTATTGATTATATATGCTAGAGTAGGTCTAACACAATTATATAGCTTGCTTGTCTTGTTTGATGATTGTTGAGAGAGAAAATTGCTAACACAAGTGGGATTGGAAAAGCTCAATGAGGATCTACATCAACCATCCAGAATAAGGTATGTTTCGAGATCCTTTAGTGTTAGATGTTTCATTTCTCTTGCATATGGGAAGGGATTTATTTCTGTGGTTACTCTGTTTTTTGTGGTACCCCAAGCCATAGGAAGTTTTCTCTGTAACAAAATTGGCGACCATACTGGGGAGTTCCTAGTCATTTACTTTGGGGATTTTATCGGCATTCAATGTTCTTGAATTGCTATGATTTATCTATTTCTGAGTCGGGTCTAGGGGCATGTTTTCCTAGTAGTGTCTAATAGGAGTAAATTTTGTCTCAACTTGTCTATTTACCTTCTTTTTTATCTCTTTTTCTTCCTATACGCGAGTTTTTCCTTCACAGTCGCGTGTACACCCGGGTTTTCCTGCAATAGCTGCGTATATACGCGGATTTTCTGCAAACAGTCGTGTATGCCCTGGGTTTTGCCTTTTGGGGGAATATTAAGTGTTGTTGGGTGAGTTTGGATGATTGTTGAGTCTTCTTGGATGCTTTTGGAGTCTGTATACACCCCTGTTTCTGACCAGAGACGCTTTTTAGTTTAAATTTTTTTGAAAATGTTCTTGTCATTTCATTTTCTATTTTTTGTTTTGGGATTAGTGCATTAGGTCTCTTTTACCTTGGTGCTTTGCTTGGGTGCTGTCTAGTATTGATTGCAAATTCTGGGGGTTGTAGAGTCATACTTTTGCTTTTTATCTCATTTAATTCAAAAAATACAAAAACATTTGCTCTTTGCATCATTATGCATTGTTTGCATTTTTGCATTTTCATGGTACTTGCATTAGGTTTGCTTAGAGAGTATTAGTCAGATTTTCATATAGGAATGATTGCATATTCATTTGAAGGAAAATTTTGCACTTCACGTAGTAGCATACCATGTTTTTCATTTGACACAGTGCATTTGTATTGATTGTTAGCTGTGCATTTTACTTATTGTTGCGTCATAACATCATTAGTTGCACGACCATTTGCTCTTTTGAGTAATAAGCCAATTAAAACCAACGCATAATAAAATGAATTACACTATTTTCTTTTATAGGGTGCAACAACAAGATTAGGCTTTAGGGTCTTCGAATATTTCATTGTGAGTAAATTCTCCAAGACCACTAATAGAAACATTTATGTGTTTGTCCAGGTGAGAGTGTGAAATTCCTTTATATAATTAGTGCTTCTCAGGATCCTCCTCTTACAAGGGAGTTAAGCACAAGGCAGTGTGAGCGGTTATTGATTGGGATGACCCCTGGTCATAACGGAGTAGCATCGAAGATATTTCCAGGATTGTATTCATATCTGGGGGCTCTTTCGAGAGTTTTGGGCTTTGCTACCATGCCCATATGGTCAATCCCACTTGTGACTGTCCACCTGAGCATTGATTATATTGAGGTGACCTTAGTTGCCTTACCTAGGTTATCGAGGGGGTACTCCGTAGAGGTTATTCTACCAGTGTCCTAGCCAAGTAGGGGTCGGACAACACAGTTGCTAAATGCGTTGAAGCTGAGGGCCACTGTAATTTGTTACGAACCTCCGCCTGTTGTGTATGGGAGTCTCAAGCCTCTCCTAGGTGAGACATACCTACTTCATTCGAGAGCTCAGATATCCTACCCTTGTTTTCTTGTGATGTGGATTTACATTTTATAGGTGTATGCTCTGTGCATGCTATTTTTCCTAGGGTTTGCGTAATTAGATCGAGTATTTTTCATTTTTTGAGTCATTGTGGATTCAGGTGCGGCACTTTGTTGTTCTCATCGTTTAGCAGGAATTTCACCTTCCACATCTCCTCCTCCTTTAGGAGAGAGAAATAGATAGTCCGGGTGGACTATTTATCACTTTGATTCACACACGATGGGAGATCACGAGGATGAGATTCTTGAGATGTCCTCTCCACCTCACGAGGTTGGGGATGAAGGTCCTACTCCCGTATATGATCCTTCACCGAAAATACATTCACATTCTGGTTATGATCCCTCATTCATAGGTCATCAGTATTGGTTTCCAGGCGACAAGACTCATCATGAACCCACAAGCACTAGTCATGTTCGTTATGGCATGTATGATATCCCTACACCCGATCTGGTACATCATGTCGAGTTGAAAGTTGAACCTAGCACTACGCCTGGGGGCACTCCTATTCCTTTCCATGCGGAGAGATTTGGGAGCACTAGTCACATTGCACCTTCCATCCAGGTGTTGGAAGCAACCTCACATGTCCATCCTAGACCTAGTGTTAGTAACCATATGCGGATACCAGAACTGAAATGAGCAACCATAGGGAACACCACTTACATCCCTTCACATTTCCCTTTGTCCTCGAACCCTACTCCTTTGAATACATTTTTGACTACCCTTCCTCCCCCTCATTCACATGGTCCTTCGGGCCGAAATATTGCTACTAGCCATGTTCGTACTACGACTGCTCACACGATAGTATCTCAGAGTCAAGTACCTCCTATTGTGTCGGGAGGTCATATCCCTGTTTCTAAATTGTCTTATGGTCCATCTCAAGGAGTTCCCCATATCCCTAATTATGGAGCTTCTCATGGGACATCCCATGGGACACCTTATGGAGCTTCTCATGGACAGTCTTACGGACCACGGTATGGATAGAACTATCAACCCTATGGGTGTAGGTATCAACAACCTGCTTACTCTTCCAATTATGGCTTTGTAGTGCCGCATAATCAAGGTACACCACATCACAATGATTCCATGCAGCCCTATATAGGTCAAATAGGAGGAGGTTATTATGGCCAAGGCCATGGTATTTATAGCAATCAGCCTTACATGAGCCAAAACTATCAGGGAGCATGGCATAGACCGGCTCAACCTAGGCTCCCTTTCCTTCGACATTCCCAAGTTCGAGGGTAACGCTGGAGAAGATCCTAGTGAGCGTGTCGCTACTTTTCACCTTTGGTGCTCTTCCAATTCCTTACATGAGGATTCAATCCGTTTGAGGCTATTTCAATGCACCCTCATCGGGCCTGCGGTGAAATGGTATATAGAGTTACCAAGGGGGGAATTCATTTTATTTGATGACCTTGCCATGACTTTCCTCAATCACTTTTAGCTACCAGTGTCTTATGACGTTGGTACTGAGCTCTTGTCAACATTTCAGCAAGAGAAAGCCACACATATCTCAGATCATATTCAAGAGTGGTGTAGAATAAAGTGGTTGATTAAAGCCTTTATACCACCAGAATTTCTCCTTGAGTGGTTCCTCAAGTCATTGTTACCTTACATCGTGAAGGATGTTTCTACATCTGGAGTCCAAAACGAGGAACAAGCAATCTTTAGGGCACAAGAGTTGGAATTGATCTATGCTCAATATGGACTTTTGTATGAGATTATACCTAATGCTCCACAATCTAGTTTCGATCCCAAGATCAATCCTGGACCACATGCCGATGGAATTGTCAGTTGTACAAGTGCCAAACCTGCAGATTCGGTTGTGAAACAAGTGATTCAATTGTCAATTAATCAATCCGCTTCAGGACAAGCCATGACTTTGTCTCAACCTACCCAAATGGCGAGTGTACTTTTCATGCAATCATCGGACCAGAAGGGAAACCAGTAGCCTGGAAGGAATAGGAAAAAATGGAAAAATAATCGTAAGGGTGGGAACAAGAACAAAAATTCTAATTATAATGATAAGAACACTCGTAATGCTGGGGAGGACAAGCAATCTAAATGTAAGGTAAATTTTCCTTGCAAGTTATGTAAGGAGGACCACCTCACTCACTTGTTCCCTCATATGGAATATGCCTCGAGGTTCATAGCACAGGGCCTAACCGTGCTAACTAATCCTTTACCCAACAATCAAAATATGAACTCGAGGACCATTGATCCTCATTGTGCATCAGGTGGAGATCAAAATCTTCCAAAATCCAATAGTGGTCATGCTTGCGTTAACATGGTGTGAGCTACTAAGGTTGTGACTCGTGCGAAGGATTATGGTTCATCACAACCGAACCTTGGAAAAGAACCCGGTCCACCCGAGAGCCCTTTGCGTATCGAAAAACCTACGGATAAACCTAAAGTTGCACCTCGCATTCCTAAGGGAGTCCTAAAGCATTCTTGGCACAATCCTAATGCCCGAGCCACCCAGAACTATTCCGTTGTTGAAGATTTGGGCCAAAATCCTTGTGCGATGTCCACGCTTGAAGTACTTCAGACTTGTCCTCCGCAGAGGAGAGCCTTGCTTTCTACTCTTGGGGTTGATGATGATAACTCTTCCTCCGCTATCAAATTTGAAACCATGGGAATATAGCCTCACTTTCCTTACTACGTGTCTCTTTTGATTCATGTAGAGTGTCAAAATATTACTACCAAACGCACTGTTATTGATGAAGATGTTGTTGCTTCTGTGATGTCTTTGTCATGTTGGAAGGGTTTGGGTTCTCCCGAGTTGTCTCAATCCGCTACTATGTTGACAGCTTTTGATGGTAGATCTTTTCAGCCACATGGAATTCTTCCTTCTCTTAAGGTCCAATTGGGAGGGAAGACCGTCACGATCGAGGTTGAGGTGGTTGATGCACCCCTTGACTACAATCTTTTACTGGGCCGGAATTGGATGTATAGTATGCAAGCCATAGCTTCTTTTCTCTTTCAAGTGGTATGCTTTCCATTTAATGGGAAGATCGTGACAATTGATCAGACATCATTCTGTAATCTGAGTGTTAATTCATCATCGGGAACTTCTATCCCGATTATCAATCATTCTCAGCTGGAAACTGGGAGTCTGGGTGTGAGTATGTATCCATCTCTTATGGGAACCTTCAGCTGTCTTGCGCCCATTCTTATGATCGGATCTAGTTTTGGTGGGGTGTAATACCCCGGTTTTGGCCCCATTTTCATTAAAAGGTACATGATGTTTATTAGTGTAATTAATCATGGTGTGGAGCTAAAGCCAAAATCAACACCATCGATTTGGTTGTGTATGTCTCAGCAATAGGGATCGTTGCCGATGGTATATCGTGCTATCCTGACTGCCAATGTGTAGAGTTTAGTCCTTCCGATGACCGATGGGGTATTAAGGACTGCGAAAATCGTAGTGGGATTACCACCTGCAGTTGCAGCTGCCTAGTTAACTATCCACGAGATGCCGTTGTGATCAACTGTTCCGACCACCGACGGGTGTCCTATGGAGACCATAGTAAAATTTCTTCCCGCCGTTGCAGCCACATAAGGGACTATTCACCCGACGAGAAGAGAATCCGAGCATCGACGCCGCAGAAGCTAGAGGTCTCGATCGCCGATAGGCATGTGGCCATGGAAGACACAGAAGGATCGTTGGCCGCTGTTGTGGAAGCCGAAAGGACTAGCCTCCCGATGCACAGAGTACCCGACTGTCGATGCAGCGGTTAGTTGGGTTCCCCACTAAAAATTTTGGAGCGTTAGACCCCTACAGGCCCAACACAGTGTAGGAAAATAGACAATCAGACCGTCGATGAACCACGGGGAAAATTAGTGGTCATGGCCACCGAAACGCCGGAAAGATAGATAAACAGGCCACCGATGAGCGTAGAGAAAACTAGAGCTTTTAACCGTTGAAACGTTAGAAACTTAGCTAGAAAAAGGTCCGATTGGGAAAAAAAAAATTGGGGTTTTCAAGTGGAATTTTCAGACAATTCCAGCTAGTGTCCCAGTGGGTTTTGTAGTGAATTCTCATTGGATTTTTCAGCAATTCAGGATTGAAAAGGAAGAAAGATCTAGGTGGCTGAAGTTAGCATTTCAGACCAAAATACAGTGGAGTGTTTTTCCATCATTCAAGAAGTGGTGTGGTTTTCACACTCGAGGTCAAAATGAAGCATGTGGATAGGTGTTGGAAAGCTTATCCAGTGGGGAACAAGGGAGAGTCACCAGATTTGAATGTGGAGCAGCAAAGTGCTAGTGATTGCATGAAAAATAAATGTGCTGCTATCAATATGGATGATTATCTGGGAATTGCATGCCTAGGGGTAGCAAGACCATGAAGTCAAACCAGATGTTGTGTGGAAGAGGAGCTCCATGCAAAGATGAGGGACTTGAAAAGGGAAATTTCCTTAAACCCTGTCTTGCTAATTACAAATTTTGTACATGAAGTGTATGAGGATATGCCTTGCATGCATAGGATATTACATGTTGGTAAGAGTAGTAAGAATTATATACTTATAATGAACCACTAATGATAATTATTGCATTGGTTTTGGCATTAGTGGTAAAACCAACGACACCATGGACATGGCTGAATATGTTGCTGATACTGACAAATATGACCAGCAACCCTATGGAGAAAGGGGTAAGGAAACAAGTCCAGAATCAAAAGTTGGTGAGCAAATTCTGCAATCTCCTGCAAAGGACCAACCAAACTGGTAATGTCAAGGGTGTAAGTAGGACCCATGAGGGTAAGGATTTGATTATGACAAATTGCATGGAGTGATAAAGGTAAGAGATCTGATACCATGTGGGTATTTGAATTTTATACTGCATTCATATAGAAATGTGTCATGCCTGTATTATGTTGTGATGAGCTTAGTAACCCAAGGAAAGTAAGCACTGATGATCTTACTTATAGTAATGCATCCTATATGAAGTAGTCATGGTTATACCATGCATGGTATGTGTGAATGCATAGTATTATTGAATCAATGCAAGGTAGCATTGAGTGGGTATGCATTAAAAGATTTTATAAATCTTGTAGTTATGCATTGAATGGATGCATATGAAGGGTGTGAGTAACTGATTACATAAGTATGGGTGCAAATGTTGTGACGCATTGCATGAATGCATTGAGATAGTACATGTGATATTATGAATAACTAATGGCTGAAATGATGAATTGATGACAATTCTAGAACCATTTCAAGAGTTGTTATGAATGTAGGATAGTAAGTGCATGAAGAGGATAGTCAGGATTAATTGGCTGCCAGAAATGCTCTATGGACGGGCAAGGTGGTACAAATGATACACTTATGAAGTAAGAAGTATCTAAACCTTTCATTTAAATTACATAAATGAGGGGATTGTACCCTGTAATTTAAAGTATGATAATGACTGCGTGAAGTAAACAAGTTTTGGTAATATTGATCTGATTAACAGCTGGAAGTAATTGAATTTTATAAATTTTTAAAATGCTTCAGTGATGGTTGCAACAATGAAAAGGTTATATGCATCTAGACTTACCAAGTGTTTGGCTAATTAAAGTTCAGGTTTCAAGTAGATTGTTTAGAGCATGGCAATGAGAGTAAGACCATGACAAATGCCAGAATCTACCATGTGAAAGAGCCAAACCTTATGAGAAGAGTCTCATGGGTGTGAAAATAGTTTGTATGCATAATGGGTTGTTAAATTTGAATTTGTGAATTTCGGATTTAAGAAATTGCTGACAACTACTAATAACTATTGGCTTGCATAAGATTGTGTCAGGAGGATGCATTGAAAGTGGGTGTTCATGTTATGCTAGTAAGAATAAACTTATAATGGGCATAGTAGTGCTACTTACAAGAGACCCACAAATGACGATCACCTCATTGCCAAGCAAATCAATTTCTGTAGTAGACAGAGCTGCAAATTCCTATTGAATTGAATTAATAATGTCATTGTTTGATTATGGAACAATCAAATTTGGATTGTATTATCAGGTAATGATTGACCGTTTGGCTACTTGATGAATGTGCCAGGGGTACACATTGCAGGAAGACCATGTGTGATGGCCTGAAGGAGCCAAAATTTATGGGGAGGTTTTCCCCTATCTTATAAATGGGTTTCAAGTGAAACTCCATTGGACATTTTGGAAATGTCTCATCTGCACTACATGTTTGGTAAGCCACATGAGTGAGATGGTATAGATTATTTCGGTAAGACATGTGTGGATATGAAATGTAAAAAGGAATTAGGATGGAAAACTGAGGGACTGTCAACTCAGAGAAGGGAGCCCCCATTCCTCCTTAATGAAGGAATACTACCCCGACAAATGAATAAGTGTTCTGTGACCCTAGCTAAGAATATGCATGTCAAATTATGAAAATTCCATATCTAGAGCATGTTTTGATTTTATTTCCATTAGGGCAAATTGCTTGAGTATGAATAGGGCCTACATGGCACACATCAGGAAAGGGTGCACACTTTTCCGATGTCGAATCATGGAAGGGTTTTTCAATATTGATTACACCCTAGGGAGTGGACGCATTCCTGGTGTCTCAATACTTGATAGTGAATGATGTGAAATATGCTTACAGTTTTAGAGAAATAATGATAACAAGTTTGCTTATATTGCTTGTGTTGTCAAGATAAACAGATGCAGTCTGGTGTTGTACACTAAATGGACAATGACTTGGGCTCATCCTACCTTCTACTAAATAGCACCGAGAAGGGAGTGGTTTCTTGTGTGATATGGGGCAGTGGAATTAGAGCTCACTGCTGGAAATGAAACCTAGAAATGGTCGATTATTGTTGATATAAGTGCATGTGTTATTGTTGATGGCCCAATAAACCCAACGGTGTTGGCTTGGTTGATGATTGGTTGTTGATATAAGTGCATCGTCGACATAAGTGTATTGTTGATATAAGTGTAGGTGATTTGTTGACAGTCTGATAAACCCAACTGAAGGTTGGCTTGACTGTGCCTGATATATATATAAAAGGATGTTGTGAAGCAGCCTGCGTGCTGACCTAACATCTAAGTCCATAGGCAATCCCAAGGCTTGCAAAGCGAAGCAGGAATCCTGTGGACCAGCAAGGAAACACACAATACAGATAAGTATTGGATTATTTTGCAATTCTTGCTTATGAATATACATGTGTGTATGATTTTGTTATGATGTTCTAAGATCTTGTTTAAGAGGTAAAAACCGATGGGATTAAACTAAACATGTGAATCTATTCAATGTTTGAATATAGGTATCATTGGAAGCGAGGACTACGAAAGCATCCTAGGGGTGCATGTGGACATGTGACTCTCTTGAAGAGCTCAGAATGAGCAGTAATGAAAAATGGGCTAGTGAGACTGTGAAGGTCCCAGCAGCCGAGACAAACCATGTGGGGAGGCTCCATGGTTGAGAGGTCTAAAATAGACTAAAGACACTAAGTGTCATGACCAAGAGGGATTGGTCCAGCATTCATGGTGAAGTGAAAGAGGCTGAGAGCATGAAAACCACAGCGGTGGTGTGGGTTCCAGGATGGAACAAAACAAAGAGGGGAAACACTCTTGCTGCTCTCTCTTTCCTTTTATTATTATTATTATTATTATTATTATTATATATATATATATAGATAGATAGATATATATATGTATATATGTATGCATTGTGAAAACAAAAGATTGTTGAATGCATGTATGACTGAAATTGGAATGTGTGTATTTACTTAAAGTAAATTGTGAATGCTGGAATGGTTAATTCCCTGCCCAAGAGTGGACATGAATGAGCTCATGTGCCTGTTGGGAAGGCATGAGAAATATGAAAGTATCCTTAACAAGACTTGGACTGTCATGCCAATTGGGCAATTAATTGACTGATTTTAATGCCTATATTATGCTTGGTCTGACAGAATTTCAATGATGCATTTCACAGGTGAGAAAGGTGAAATCCAGTTGTGCACATTGATCATGGCAGTAGACCAAAAGTTGCTGGACTTGGCTGGAAGTCTCCTTCAAATGATTGCCAAGACCCAAGAGAATCTTGGAGAGATGCTCAAGATACAGAAAAGGCAGAATGAGATGAATCACCAGATTTTGCAAGACTCTATTTGTTTGCAAAAGGAGGTAAAAATCCTTATGGGAGCAATCAGTAAAGGCAAGCAAAGTGAATCAATGATGGGACATTCGTCCAATTGATCCATTAAGAATCAGACCAAGCATGAAGACTCAAAGGAAATTGAGTAGGTAAATATGAAGCAACCAGCGAAATGTCGGAAATGCGGAGGACATCATTACGCCGGGACTGCCCAATGAGGGAACATAAAGAGGATAGCAGCCACAAAGTTCCTTGACTTGGGGATGAGCCAAAAGTTGAGAACCAACAGGAGAAGCTCGTGGAAGCCGGGGGGCTTGGTCCTGAAATTTCAAAGTAAATAATTAAACATGGGACAGATCTACAAAATTTTGAAATTTTGATGTGCAAATGGTATATGCATTCCTATGTATTGGAACACCGAGGACAGTGTTATTCCAAGGGGGAGGGGATTGTAATACCCCGGTTTTGACCCCATTTGCATTAAAAGGTACATGATGTATATTTTGTAATTAATCATGGTGTGGAGCTAAAGGCAAAATCCCCACCATCGATTTGGTTGTGTATGTATCGACAATAAGGATTATTGCTGATGGTATATCATGCTATCCGACACATTATAGTTTTGGCATAATGTAAATATGCACATCAATTAAAATAAACCTACAGCCAGCTACGACGGTGCAACGTTAAATGAAAAGGGCATGATTCCTAAGGTTAGGGGGGGGGTTGTCTAAACTGTGGGAGCCATTGGGAGTTTTCCATGCATTGACCACCCACAAAAATTCTATTGTTTGATTAGTTGGGAGAAGTTATGGCTGGGGAGTGGTGGGTGGCAGGACTGCCAGTCTTTGCCCCATGTACACTCCACCAGCAAGCTCGCTCTTCCTCACACGGAGAGCAGGGGGATGGTTACCACTCTCTCCACTCTTCCACTCACGGTTTTTTGTCTTGACAATCTCACGCATGCAGGCGTGGGTTCTGTTCTCCCTTCTCTCGTCGATTACTGGTATTCGTGTTTCTTCCCGGAGAGATTGGCTATGTTCTTCCCTGGCCTGTGAAGAGGATCAATTTTCCTTTTGTATTATCAGGCTGTGTGTATGTGTGTTACCCTCACAGTTTTGTGGTCTATGTACCTATTTTTTCCCTGTCAAAGATTGAGAATCGGACTTCTCTCCTGTTTTCGGGCTGTGTAATGTTTCCGTGGCTTAGCCATGAGATCGGTTGCTGTTCTTCCCCTGAAAATGTGGCTCGTTATGGTTTTCCCCCACATTGTTCATTGCTATGAATGTAATCATATTTTGGGTACCGCTGAGTTGTTTTGGCCACATTAGGGCCAAGAACAAGTCTGACTCATCTTGTCTAACCTGAGCTATGTTCACCCTTTCGTTTGGGTTGTCACCCTGTTATCTTTATTTTCTTCACAGAGCTGTTAGCTGTTTGTTTTACTGCGGTCTACAGTGGTTGGTATTCAGACTGTTTAGAGCAAGACTAGAGGCTGGTTATGTTTGAGAAACCTGGTGTTGGGAGCCACTGGGACAGAATTAGACTGCTGTCTTTCTTCTCCACCACCCTTGAAGAGTATTGGAAAGGGAAGTCAGGGCCTGAGGGACTGCGAAGCAGAGAAAGGACTGATTCCTGATGTTGGGTGTGTGGATGCCTTAGAAGTTAGGTTTAGCTCTAGTGTAGGCATCCTTACTTCTCCATTGAGACCACCAAATTAGCATTTATCCTTTCCTAGTTCCTTGACGGCCTAAAAAACCCAACTGTGTTGACTGGGTTGTTTTGTGTAACCTTGGCTATGTGTAATCTTGCTTGACCCTTATACCTTCAGGAATCATGCCCAGCTCGGCGTGGCAGTGTTGCTGAGAGATTGATGAGCAGGCTGGCCTATGGTGAGTGGAACGTTGCAGCGACTTAGCTGGTTGCGGGATGAATTCTTTTTAAGATAAGTATTCTTGTCCATTTTACTTCTGCAATTATATTTGATGACTAATGAACTATGATGAACATGTTGAATGCAGAATGAATGAATGTTTGCTTCCACTATATGATAAATAATTATGTATCTGTGTATGTTTTATGTTTAAGCATTTCAATTTTTATGTATGTTCATGTTCATGGGGCTAGTTTGCCCGGTCAGTTTGATGGTTGGTAGTGTCCTCTTCGCCGGTCAGAGGGTCGGGGACGTTACATGGGGCTTCATCCTCGTTGAATTCGGTGTCTTTTCGCACTACCCATATGGAAGATCCTTGGATTCTTCCTCCACCAAGTCCTTCGATTGGACCTATCGAAATGGATGTGCCGTTGCCTACAATGATGGTAGCATATCAAGCAAAACTTGATCAAGTTGCAGAGCCTAGTCCTTCCTCTTCGCAGACAGAGTAGGACCCATATGTACTGCCTGCATGGGCAGGTTAGTCCTCTCACACACATGATTGCCTCGATGATTTTTTTCCATCGGATGAAGCCATTATTGAGTCCATGTGTTGGAGTAGAGCCCTGCAGCTACAGGAAAAGCTGCCATTTTGGCGGATAGACAGTTTTGGCGAAGATGAAGAGATAAGGTAAAGATACGACACCGTAGCATGTTTCTAGCTGTAGAACAGAGCCGGAAAGTATGACTATTGGGGCAGAGAAGTCAAAGAAGATGGAAGTACCTAAGCGGCCGAGAAGAGAGAGCTCACCCACTGCATGGAAGGCAACGATGGAAGACAGGAGGGCTTAGCTACCCTCATAAAGTAAAAGGAGCAATGAGGCCGAGGTATTGAAGACGAAGGATAGACAGGGAAGCGGTGCATAGTACCCATGGTCAGCGCCGAGAAGCATGGAAGACTGCAGAGAGCAGTGGTGTGACGAAAAGCGGCTACCCCAAGTACAAATATGTCGACTGTCACTAGTTAGGGTTTTTGGGTTACTGTTGGGACAGGCCCACAGTGTTGTAATGGAGAGACCTTCAGGCCTCCTATAAAGGGGTGTATTTTATATTGTAAAAGGGTTGGGAAAGTTAGAAAAGTAGACATTTTTAGACAGAGGATTATAGAAGCTAAGCTCTGGTTCTGTATTCAGTCTGTAGAATCTTACTGTAACTAGTAGCTAGCTCAGTGAGTATGTATGTAACAATCTACAGGCATTAACAGAGAAAGAATATTGTAAGAAGGCAATATAGAGATAGAGAAGAGATCTAGGAGAGAAGGGCTCTAGGCAGTGAGTGCGGAGTTACCCAGAAGATCTCTAGCTGCATATGCGGTGCAGCAGAATTGTGTACTCTCTCAAGATATAATAAAACACAGTTCTGTGGACGTAGCTTCTACCCTGGAAGTGAACCACATAAAATCAGAGTGTTATGTGATTGATTCTTGTGATTGTGTCTACTTGTTGTATCTGTCACTCATTATGTGAACTTTTCTTACAGTTAAATGTATGTATGTGTTATTCAATTCACAACATTATAGAAGGATAAATGCAGGTTGAAACCTTTAGTATTTTGTTTAGGAGTTTGGCTATGTTTCACTCAAGACAGTAAGAGTCACAGTGTAAAATAGCCTTGTATGTTGAGTCCTGTAAGTTGAACACAAGTAATGCTAAGTGCGCTGAGCCGTAGCGGTAGGATATCGCAGGGAGGCAATATCACACCATCAGGGGAGCTTAGGTGCGAGATACTGAAGGTTAAGGATCAAGCGTAGGAGAGAGTTACGTGTTGCCCAGGACACAGCGATGCGATAAGGGCTAGAGTCATCGCGTGAAAGAGGAAACTACGCATCGCGGAGAGAAATAGACCTCGAGGGATGAGAAGAGCTGCGAGGCGCACATAGGATGCTACAGAATCTGGTCGAAGACACTTGAGTCTTTGGCCAACCCATTAGAATCACTTTGGGTGAGACTTCAGGCCGCTCCACGGTCTGTCGCCGAAAGGGCCAGTGAGATAGGGGTGTTGTTGGTACATTACAGTAAACCCGGGTCAGCCCATAGCGACCAACAAATGGTTTCGTTGCCGGTTTTGAACAAACTGAGCACTGATGTTTTGTTGGCATCCTACTAGAGACGAACTCAACCAGTTGGTTGGGTCTAAGGAGAAAGAGTTTGCCGAACATGAGAACAAGAGTCCTAGACTGAGTATAGAGGACTGGTTACAAAAAAATATCTTTACAGACCTGCATACAATATTTTTTGCGACCTATGGAAATGAGCTTTATGACTGGTTATCAAAGTTGACTGATAAGAACATATTCAAGAAGAAAAGAAACATTGTCTGGACACCGGAGTTGATTCAGACCGTGAAGAACCTTGATTATCCCATTACGAGGACAGTAGAATTATGGCTTGCAAGTGTGCTAGAAGGCTTTGTCACAGAGTTTGCAGTTGAACAGAGAAAAAGCTTCAGCGAGGCTGAGCGGTACTTCTTCAAAGGATATCATGGTAAGTACCTAAAGTATTTAAACTTGTCCATTAAGATGTTATTACATGAAAAACGAGTAATGGAAATGGTTTCAAATCAATAAGTTAAAAAACTGTAATGTCACAAGAGTTTGAGAGTGATTTTGATGACATTGGACATACACGTAGTGGAAAGAAATACAAAGTAGATTTCAGATCTCCCATATTGAAAGACAGTTCAGATAGTACTAGACAACAGAGTCATAGCCAAACAGACAGAACAGAAGGGGGTATCCCTTACCACCCTTATACCCCACAGAAACAGATCGGGACTCAGAACAATCCCATAGGAACTCCATCTAGTAGCTCCCAGACAGTACATACTACCGCTACATCAACTCCACCTACACCGCCGAGTGGTAGTAACATAGCAAATCAACATCCACCACGTAGAAATAGAATGGGGGATGATATGAAGCTACCTATATTTAAGGGTACAGGGGCAGAGGACCCAGAGCAGCATTGGTTTCTATGTGAAGCCGTGTGGACCATTAAAGCAATCCATGATGATAATATTAAACTTGTACAGTTGATCACCACCCTTAGGGAACGAGCCTTAACATGGTATATGAAGTATACCTCAGCGATACCCAGAACACTTGTTTCGGTTAGAACCGCCATGATTAAAGAGTTTAAGAAACCTAAGTCTGAGTCACAGTGCATTACAGAGCTCAAAGACATCAAACAGTTACCTACAGAGTCAGTGTGGGACTTCGATCAGAAATTCAAAGCCCTTATAGACCAATTCAGCTTTGAGTTTGCGCCAGAGCAGCATAAGGAATGGTTTATTGCAGCCCTACTCCCTCACATCAGACTACCATTAATGCAGCAGAAACTCCAGACATAGGATGACGTGTTGGAGATGGCGATGAAGCTAGAGGCTTCACCTCTAGCTGAAACCAGCACAGGTATGACAAACTTGCAAAACCAGTTGGCTAATCTCACGTTATAGATGCATGAGATTAGAAAAGGAAAATAGGTTGCGCAAGACATATGGTGCGTAAAGTGTAAAGCACAAGGCCATACTAAAGACAATTGTCTAGTCTTTGTAGAATATCTAGCAACTGGGGCTCCTAACCCCTTACCACAGACCCACGGCCCGTGGTGTGAAATATGCAAAACAAGAGGACACCCACCTCAGCAATGCCCTCTACTTCATAAGTACGTGCAGACACATAAGAACTTATACTACGTCTTCTGCAAGTCCAATCAGAAACACAGGGTCCAGCAGCAGGACCACAGCATGATCCGGCTCATGTTGGCCGTGGAGGAGGATTCAGAGGACGAGGACGTGGAGGAGGCTTTAGCTGTGGAGAAGGATTTGGCCGTGTTCACGGACCAATCACTTGTTACAACTGTGGAGTTATAGGACATTATGCTAGGGACTGTCAAAGCCCCACCACCACATTTAACTATTGCAAATATTATGATCACGCTATAGAAGAATGTCCTACCTTGATAGCTAAGATCAGAGAACCTAAGCCAGCAGTACACCAGAGCATCCAGCTTATTGCTGCTGAGCAGGAAGAACCAGAACCGAGAGTCAACATTGTGACTCGCAGCGGTGCTTCCACCAATGGGACATTGCAGGATAGTGAAAAGAACACAGGACCAGAGTGGGTGCGCAAAGCTCCTAACAAAGCAACACGACTTGACCTACAAAAGAATAAATAGACATTTCAGGAAGCTAAGATTTTTTTTGATGATGACCCTATGCAATCGGGATCGCAGGTACCGCCGTCTCGGGGCGTACCGCAGCAAGCACCTTGTGGCATTAGCCCTATACAGATATCGCAGGCTACCACATCGGGCGCTTGCGACGAGGACAAGTTGGCAGGAAGTGTACAATCCTTCCTGCGGAGTTGTTTAAAACTCATGAGAAATGAGCAAGCTATCGGAGAACTCCAGCGCATCATAGATCAGTGTCAGCCATCTTCTTCCGTGAGCAGTGCACATCGTGTTGTTCATAATATTATGGGACATACAAGAACAGGAAGAGAGATGCGACTCACAGCATAGGTTGGAGAATTTGAAATGGATGAGGTGATCCTAGATCTAGGATCAGAGGTAAATGTTCTGACTAAGCAGACATGGGAACACATGGGTAGCCCTAATTTAGTCAGATTGCCTATCCATCTGAGATTAGCTAATCAGCAGCGGGTATCACCCCTGGGTCGATTGCCGCAAGTGCCAGTTGACATTGACGGAGTTCGCAGCTTGCGGACTTTGAAGTTATAGAAATCATTGGTGATAGTAGACCATATCCAGCTCTACTAGGTATTGATCGGGCAATCGATAACATGGTCATTATCGACTTAAAGAGAAGACAAATGACCTTTGAGGATGCACAGATCCGGGTCATCGCACCATTAGATCCTCTTCAGGGTCCTAGATACATTGAACCTTTCCGAGCAGAGGAAGAGGCACGTAACATGGAGATTCTCTATAAGATGACTGCGAACCAAAATGACTACATCAATCCAATTGCAGAAAGGAACATTAGTTGGCGATGCGACAGCTCATGCGCATCGGATTTAGATGTTGGTCTAGAGAACTGGAAAAACAGACTTTACGAAGTCTCAGCGCGCAGATGTGCATACATGACTAAGTCACTGCGATGGATTGGCACAGAGATCAACGAGATTCCATCATTTCATGGTCTAACAGATATCCAGGACTTTCTCATGCAGTTTGAACAAAAAATTCCTCATGAGCAGAGGATCGCAGCTATGGACCTTGCAGTACGAGCCACACCTGCAAGATGGTGGTATGCACATAAAGAGAATATCACATCATGGGATGATCTTAAGCGATTGATGGCGATCAGATTCTCTACCGACAGAGAGTATGTCCAGTAGAGATACACAGGAGAAAGTGACCCCAGGTCACATATTCAGACGTGTGAACGGAATTGGTCGGACATTCCCGAGGATGAATGGGTTCACTGATTCATTCACACTTTGGACACAATTCCAAGGAACTGGTACACAGAGACTGAATTGCGCAAGGGAATGACTACATGGCCACTTATGATAGACAGCTTTCTACTCACCTTCGCTTTTGAATCTGAGTATCCAAGTGTTGATCAGGCCCTAGATGTTACAAAGATTAAGATATTTGAGGATTGTACCCTATCAGTGTCAGCTCAACCTGAGTGGGCCATCCAGTTAGAAGAGGCGCTAGAGTGTTATAAATTTGTATCAGAACCAGAGGAGGAGGATGAGGATCCTCACAACATCAACATTCTGGAGTCAGAGGGGACTCGCGATGTTGATGGACCAAAGCTACAGATTCCAGCAATTGTAGAACCGATCAAGATTAAACAGATCAACATTGGCACAAACACAGAACCAAAGTTTGCCTCTATTGGAGACTATTGGAACGATGAAACAGTCGGATAGATTGCAGACTTGCTACATGATTACCAGGACCTATTTCCCACCAAGTTCACAGAGATGAAGGGAATAGTCGGAGACTTGGGAGTAATGAGGATACCATTGAAAGAGGATGCTAGACCAATTAAGCAGCGTCCATATAGATTAAATCCGTACTATAAAGAAAAATTTAAGGATGAGATCGATAAGATGCTAGCGACAGGCATCATTAAGCCCATAGAAGAGAGCGAATGGGTTAGTCCCATGGTCATGCAAGAGAAGAAAACCAAAGGAGACATCAGGATCTGTGTCGACTTGCGTAAACTCAACGATGCATCACTTCATGATCCATTTCTGACACCTTTCACTGATGAAGTGTTAGACAATGTGGGAGGACAGGAGGTCTACTCCTTCACTGATGGCTTTTCAGGCTATCACCAGATCAGAATCCATCTAGAATATCGATCTAAGACCACTTTTGCAACAGAATGGGGCTCATTCCAGTATACGGTAATGCCCTTTGGTCTTAAGAATGCACCAGCTATCTTTTCTAGAGTAGTAGTTGCTGTATTTAAAGAGTACATCCATAAATTCTTAGAAGTTTATTTTGATGATTGGACTGTATTTGGATTAATTAACAAGCACATAGGAGATTTAAGACTGATGTTAGATAAATGTAGGCAGTACCAGATTTCTCTAAACTTGAAAAAATTTATATTTTGTGCGCCATTCGGTATTTTGTTGGGTCACATTGTTTGCAGGCAAGGCTTGATGGTAGATCCCGTAAAGATTGCCATCATTGTAAATATCCCAGCACCCAACTCAGTCAAACAATGAGAACAGTACTTGGTCATACCGGGTACTACAGAAAATTCATCAAGGGATACGCAAAGATTACAGAACCGATGGAAAAAATGTTAAAGAAAGATGTAAAATTCCTATGGAATGAGGAATGTCAGCAGAGTCTAGACACACTTAAAGAGAAGATGGTTACAGCACCCATCTTAGTATTTCCAGACTGGACTAATCCGTTTCATGTACATGTGGATGCATCTGGCATCGCACTAGGGATTGTTTTAATGCAACCAGGAGAAGGAGGTATCGATCATCCTATCGCATACTCAAGCATAAATCTATCGACAGCAGAAAAAAACTACACCACGACAGAAAGAGAAGGCTTAGCTATGGTGTACGCGCTACAGAAGTTCAGGCACTACCTGTTGGGTGCCTCGTTCAAGATGTTTACTGACCATTCCGCTTTGAAGTACTTGGTCAATAAGCCAGTGTTAGGGGGACGAATCTATAGATGGTTACTCCTATTCCAGGAGTATGATTTTGAAATTATTGTCAAACCATGGAAATTAAATGTCGGACCAGATCATTTGTCGCAAATAGACTCAGGAGAAGATCCAAGTAATCTAGAGGACAATTTTCCAGATGCACAGTTGTTTTCTATCCAGATCACAGATGACTACTATGCTGATATCATTCACTTTCTCACTACAGGATGGGCACCTGATGAGTTTACCAAGCATCAAAAGAGGCAGTTGGTTGTTAAAGCAGTAGACTTCACCCTGATCGCAAGACAGTTATACAAGTTAGGTCCAGATGAAGTCCTGCGCAGATGTGTGATGCCACATGAAAAAGAGGCTATTATCAGAGAAGCACATTCAGGTACCGCAGGAGGTCATTTCGCAGGAAAGTCGACTGCACAGAAAATCCTGACCGCGGGATTATGGTGGCCTACTTTACATAAAGACACTAAGGACTTTTGCAGATGCTGCGATATCTGCCAGAGGGTAGGAAAACCTTCATGGAGAGATGAAATGCTGCTGCGACCACATATTATGCTGTGCGCATTTGACAAGTGGGCTATAGAATTTGTGGGTCCTATCAACCCACCAGGAAAATGAACTGGTGCGAGATACATCATCACAGGAACAGAATACCTCACCAGGTGGGAAGAGGCCAAAGTAGTAAGAAATTATGATGCTACTACAGCTGTACGGTTCCTCTTTGAGAACATTATCAGTAGATTTGGATGTCCAGTAATTTTGATGAGCGATCAAGGCACCCATTTCTTGAACCACACTATTGAGGCCTTGACGGAGGAATTCCAGATACAACACCATAAGAGCACTCCCTACCACCCACAAGCTAATGGTATGGTGGAGGCCTTTAACAAGATTCTAGAAAACACTCTTACTAAGATCTGCAACAGCCAAAGAAACGATTGGGACCTCAGGGTTAATGTTGTGTTGTGGGCTTCTACGACAACATGTAAGAAACTTACAGGACATACACCTTTGAGCTTGGTGTATGGACAAGAGGTTGTTATGCCTATGGAGTATATTATGCCCAGCCTAAGAATTGCTCAGATCACCAGGATGGCTGATACAGACACAGTGCATGAAAGGCTAGCGCAGCTGCTTGCCTTACAGGAAGACATATTCATCGCCGGATTCCATCAGAAAGTGCAGAAGGCACGAGAAAAATCTTGGCATGACAGACACATTAAGAGTAAGACTCTTCAGATCGGAGACCTAGTACTCCTCTATGATAGTAAATTTATTAAGTTTCCAGGGAAGTTCAAGATGCATTGGTTGGGGCCATATCAGATACAGCAAGTTATAGAGGGAGGAGCCATTCAGCTCAGCAAACTGAATGGGGAGCTTCTTCCCACATTGATTAATGGAAGTAGGCTTAAGCTCTATAGTGACAGCCACTCCACCTCCCGGCCCTAGCTTAGATAGCTTATGATGGTGCAAATGTCTAGTGTAGTTGAAAGGAGGCATCGCACCGGGAATTAGTCTACACCAGTAGGTATTCTAAGTATAAGGAATTGCATAAGGAAGGTTCATTTTGTGCAAGACATTAAGCAGCTTGTGGGAAAAAAAAAATTGTTTAAAGTTTGTTTTGAGCAGGTGATGTGGTGTGGCATCGCAGAAACGCAATGTTTCTCCGTGCCACCTATCCAGTTTTGAAAAACAACAGAGGGCCAGTCAAGTCGCCTTCTGACAGGCAGTTAATCAAGAAATGACCGGTATACTTTACCGTAGATTTGGCAACATCATATTAAATTTTCCAGATTTGGAAAATCTTCGACGAGACCGGCGCCTGCACACACAAGGTTCGAGGGAAATTTGATCGAATTTCAGCATTTAATGAGGATCGAAATGACGGGTGTGGTCTCATCCATGCATTAATACCACCGACGGGTTCAGCCTAGGTGACCGTTGCGTCCAGGATTATAGCCTTCAACATAAAAGCAAAGATCATTCATTCAGGACGGTTACTTTTGCAAGAGCTGAGAGCTATAGAGTAACTTGTTAAGTTTTCCCTGTGCAGAGCTAATTTCATTATAGAGTGTTGTGATTTCCCTATTTCGCAGCCATTGCCAATCCAAAGTATTGTACCGAGTGGATTTTGTTCGAGGAAGAACCTATAGAAGACATTTTGGAAAGGTTCGAGCGTGGAGGCCTTGTGTCCGCTATGGCGACACCACCCAAGAGTATGAAACTAGGTTCATCATAGGCTAGATAGCTACCAAGGATGAGGAGTCAAGCTCAGACAGTAGACGAGTCCATCCTCGAACAGCGAAAAAGGAAAAGGAGGAAAGTAAAAGTGAGAAACAGAAAGAGAAGACCAACTCGGATGACTGTGCGCGTGGAGTTTCCTAGAAGATCTCACGGAAAGAAAAAAGGACCAAGAAACAGGCATTCGAGACGTAGAAAAAGGAAAGGAACAAAGGTTCTCAAAATGGAATTCAAGGCCTGTATAGTTGGTATGAAAGGATCCAGACTGAATGAAATATTTGAGAAGGCTGGAAGATACCGATTTTCCTTGTGATAAAAGTTCTAACCCAAATAAAGAGGAAAGGATATCTGTGGAAGGCTTCTCAAAAGATTAATATCCTTCAGGTCTCGCAAGCGACGAGAGCGAGAGCATGACAATGAGGGAAGAAAAGATAAGAGAGCCCAATGAACTAAGTTACAGAAACTATAGAGAAAGAAGTCGCAAGACTTCAGTAGAAACTTACAAAGACTTCGCAGGAAGCCAAGGAGAAGCTACAGCAGGAGAAGCCCGCTGGTAGTGGCTCGAGGATGAGCCACAAGTAAGTGTTAGGGGACTGTTGGAGTAGAGCCCCGAAGCTACAGGAAAAGCTGCCATTTTGGTGGATAGATATTTTTGGTGAAGATGAAGAGATAAGGTAAATATACGACGCCGTAGCATGTTTCCAGCTGCATAACAGAGCTAGAAAGTATGACTATCGGGGAAGAGAGGTCAAAGAAGACGGCAGTACCTGAGTGGCCGAGAAGAGAGAGCTCACCCACTACATTGAAGGTAGCGGTAGAAGACAGGAGGGCTCAGCTACCCTCATTAAGGAAAAGGAGCAATGAGGCCGAGGTATTGAAGACGAAGGATAGACAGGGAAGCGGTGCACGGTACCCATGGTCAGTGCCGAGAAGCATGGAAGATTGCAGAGAGAAGTGGTGTGACGGAAAGTGGCCACCCCAAGTACAGATATGCCGACTGTCACTAGTTAGGGTTTTTGGGTTACTGTTGGGATAGGCCCACAGTGTTGTAATGGCGAGACCTTCGAGCCGCCTATAAAGGGATGTATTTTATATTGTAAAAGGGTTGGGAAAGTTATACAAGTAGACATTTTTAGATAGGATTATGGAAGCTAAGCTCTGGTTCTGTATTCAGTCTATAAAATCTTGCTGTAACCAGTAGCTAGCTCAGTGAGTATGTATGTAACAATCCGCAGGGATTGATAGAGAGATAATATTGTAAGAAGGCAATATAGAGATAGAGAAGAGATCTAGGAGAGAAGGGCTCCAGGCAGTGAGTGCGGAGTTACCCAGAAGATCTCTAGCTGCATATGCGGTGCAGCAGAACTGTGTACTCTCTCAAGATATAATAAAACACAATTCTATGGATGTAGCTTCTACCCTAGAAGTGAACCACGTAAAATCAGAGTGTTATGTGATTGATTCGTGTGATTTTGTCTACTTGTTGTATCTGTCACTCATTATGTGAACTTTGCTTACAGTTAAATGTATGTATGTGTTATTCAATTCACAGCATTATAGAAGGATAAATGTAGGTTGAAACCTTTAGTATTCTGTATAAGAGTTTGGCTATGTTTCACTCAAGACAGTAAGAGTCGCAGTGTAAAGCAGCCTTGTATGTTGAGTCCTGTAAGTTGAACACAAGTAACGCTAAGTGCGCTGAGCCGTAGCGGTAGGATATCGCAGGGAGGCGATATCGCACCATCAGGGGAGCTGAGGTGCAAGATACCAAAGGTTAAGGATCGAGCATAGGAGAGAGTTACATGTTTCCCAGGATGCGGCGATGCAATAAGGGCTAGATTCATCGTGTGAAAGAGGAAACTGCGCATCGCGGAAAGAAAGAGACCTCGCGGGTTGAGAAGAGCTGCGAGGCCCACATAGGATGCTACAGAACCTAGTCGAAGACACTTGAGTCTTTGGCCAACCCATTAGAATCACTTCAGGTGAGACTTCAGGCCACTCCGCGGTCTGTCATCGAAAGGGCCAATGAGCTAGGGGTGTTGTTGGTACATTACAGTAAACCCAGATCATCCCATAGCGACCAACACCATGTCTGGAATTGAGCCACTTTGGGAAGAGCTACATCATCGATCATATTTTATTCTTGAGCTCGACCGTATGGAGTGTGATGACTTTAGGGAGATTCTTAATGAGAAGATTAGTAGTCTCGTGGTTCCATTGAGCTATCTTGGTCATATGGCCGATGAGAACATGGAGAATTTATCAACTACTATTCCTATCAATATTTCTCGCAATCCTAGTAAAGTTGAGAATGTCTACATTGGGGCGAGTTGTTCCCCTGATGAAATCAAGGAGTATACCGAGCTATTTAAACAGTTTCATGACATATTTTCTTGGTCATACGAGGAAATTCTAGGGATCGACCCTCATATTTTCAAACATGAAATTAAGACCTATCCGGATGCGAAGCCGGTTCGACAACATTTGCGTGCGGTGAATCCTAGAAAAGCACCCTCGATTAAGGCAAAGATAGAGAAACTATTGAAAGCCAGTTTTATCTATCCCATTCCCTTGACGCAGTGGGTTTCAAATCTCATTCTGGTTGATAAGAAGCAGGGAGCGATCCGTATATGCACTGATTTCTGTGATTTAAATCGTTCTTGGCCTAAGGATAATTTTCCCACACCATTTATTGATCAGATTTTGGATGAGTGTAGGAAGCGAGGTATTCTCCTTCATGGATGGTTTTTCCCGATATAATCAGATTCAGATCAAACCCGAGGATCAACATAAGACTGCATTTATTTTTCCTTGGGGTACTTTTGCATATCTAAAGATTCCTTTCGGCCTTAAAAATGCCAGAGCTACTTTTCCGCGGGCTATGACCTTAATTTTTCATGATCTCAAAATGATTATCGAAGTGTATTTGGATGACCTCATTGTTCATCCTCGTTTGAGAGTGCGTCATCCATACCATTTGATATTAGTATTTAAAATATGCTGTCATTACCAGGTTCATTTAAATCCTCATAAGTGTGTCTTTTGTGTGACTGTTGGTTGCTTGCTAGCATTCATCGTTTCAAGGGAGGGTATAAGACTCGATCCCTTAAGGGTTTAGGCAATACTTCAATTGTCTCCCCTGCGTAATATTAGACATATTCAGTGTTTGCAAGGCATTGAAAATTTCTTACAGAGATTCGTGGTTAATTTTTCCAATTTGACTAAAGGCTTTATGCATCTTTTAAAGAAGGACACTCCCTTTTTCTGGGATGAGTGAGCCCAAGAGTCCTTTGATGCTCTTAAGCAAGCCTTAGCATCGGCCCCCATGCTTATTCCACCTGACTATAGTCATGATTTCTTGTTTTATGTGGCCGTGTCCATGGAGACGGTTGGTATAGTTTTGGTTCAGGATGATGAGGAGCTCCACGAGCATGTCATATATTATTTGAGCCAAAACCTTATTGATGCGGAAATCCATTATTCTCATGTGGATAAACTTGCCTTGGCCACCGTTCATGCGGTTTAGAGATTTAGACATTACATTCTCCTTTACTGAACCTTGGTTGTAGCTCATATCAATCCGTTTTAGTTCATCCTCACTAGAAGGATGATTGTGGGAAAATACAATAAATGGATTGTTATTTTGTAAGAGTTCGATCTCGAATTCGTTTTGGCAAAATTGAGGAAATCGTTGATCTTTGCAGAGCTTATATCTGATCTTCCAAGTTTGGAGGAGGAGGAGGTTTATGTGGATACGTTTGTCAATGAGCATATTTTCCTTATCTCATCTTTGGACCCATGGTATAGGGATATCATTGTATATTTTCAAACGTTGAAGGTCCCTACTCACCTTTCGCGGGATGAGCAACGACGATTACGTCATGTAGCTAAGAACTACCTTATAGTGTATAACACTTTGTACCTCCGTGGGGTAGATTCCATTTTACATCGTTGTTTAACCCTTGATGAGGCTGAGGTTGTGCTGAATGATTGCCACAGAGGGGCGTGTGGTGGTCATTTATCCGGGATTTCTACAGCCCAAAAAATATTGAGAGCAGGATATTTTTGGCCATTGATCTTCAAAGATTGTGTTAATGCAGTCAAGAAGCTCCACCCTTGCTAGGTGTTTGCATGCAATATGCGCTCGCATCCATCCCCATTACATCCTATTATCACCACTGGTCCCTTCACCAAGTGGGGGATTGACTTTATGGATTGCAACCTAGCTTCGGCTGGGGGGCATCATCACATTATAGTGGTTGTCGATTATGTTATGAAATGGGCAGAGGCTATGCCCACTATTAAATCCGACGGTGAGACAACTGCGCATTTCGTTTTCAACCAAATTATTACTTGGTTTGGTATTTCGAAAGATCTTGTCACTAACCATGGTAGGCACTTTCAGAATAAAATGATGGAAGAGTTGGCTTCAAAGTTAGGGTATAAGCAGGAGAATTCCTCTTCTTATTACACTCAGGCGAATGGACAGGTTGAAGCAGTGAATAAATCACTTAAGTCCATTCTACAATGAACCATCGCACAAAGCAAGATGAATTGGCATATCATGTTATATCCTGCTTTGTGGGCCTATACAACCGCGGTTAAGACTGCCACCAGTTTCTCTCCATATCAGCTTGTGCATGGGGTGGAGTCTATCTTTTCGATTGAATGTGAAATCCCTTCGTTGAAGTTAGTTGTAGAGCTTTCACTAGACACTTCTGCATTGGAGGAATGTTTGGTCCACTTAGAGCTTGATGAGCAGCGTAGAGATGCCTTAGTGGCTCTAGAAGTAAATAAGCATCGCGTTAAGGTCCAATACGATAATTTTGTCTGTCCGAGGAGGTTTAGTGAAGGTGATTTGGTCCTTTTGTGGGATCAACCTAAAGAACCCTTAGGGGCAGGGAAGTTTAATCCCATGTGGCATGGTCCTTATGTGGTTAAACATGTGTTAGAGAAGGGTGCCTATGAGCTAGTAGATTGTGAAGGGACATCCTTAGCGGAGCCTAGAAATGGGCTCTATCTTAAAAAATACTATGCATGATCTTCGTCTAGGGCTGATTGTTGTATATTATTGTACAGTTTTTTAGTTGCGTAGTTAGGTTTTCTTATGGTGATTGGATTTGTTGATTAGCTTCCATTTCTTAAGGCAGATGTCAATGGAGTCTTCCCTTTACATAGGATTTGCCGATGGTGCTAGCCATCACACTCAAAACTCACCTTCGGCTGCTTGGGTGATTTATACTCCTACCGGTCAAGTGTTGTCTTTAGGAGGCGTATGTTTACGGCCTTTTTCGAACAATGTTGCTGAATATAGTGCTGTTATTGAGTGATTGCGTGATGCCATTTCACATGGTGTTATCTCTCTTGAGGTACGCCTTGATTCGCAATTATTGGTTTCACAACTTAATGGCTCATATCGTATTAGGGATCCAGTTTTATAACAAAGATTCTTACGTGTGAGATTGCTAGAACGACAATTTGAGAATATAACATACATACATGTTTCAAGAATTTTTAATCAAGTTGCTGACTCATATGCTAACTATGTGTTAGATTGGAATTTGTTTCATAGACCATAAGCATATCACAAACATACATTTTTGCACACATGTAAATAAATAATCGATCATCATAAAAAAAAATTCATTAACGTCCAAAATGTGATGTCATAATACATAAGTGTCATAAGAAAAAATTGGGACTTCTGAGCCACCAAAATATAATACACGGTAGTACAAAAATAAGTACTCTCAGGTCTCTAAGCCTGTGGAGGAGGAGGGGGGTTCTGATCATGGTAGCACACCACGGCTCTAGCTAGCCATCGAAATAATTGAACCCATCCCCATGGTACACCAACCACCTGGTTCTACATGGCCTCAGGCAAGTCCTCGACTTGCACCATGGGTACCCTGTGTGTCAAGCATACAAAGTTTGTGTGGATGCTTTGGAGTGTCTGCTCCGCATCCGCACCCATGATGTCATCTCCCCTTCCCCTCTGTCTATGACGAGGGAAACCATCCGGTCACCATGGTCCAACATCTACATACACATGATAGATTGTCACTATGTGTCATCACACCAAAACATGTCTTTTGAGTCAATATATCAAAAAACACAAAAAAATTAATAATTCAAAAAACTTAAAGTGGGTTTGGGATTTGTTACCTATGTCGCCATATGCCACTCCTGGTGGTAGGGGCATGTCCGAATCTCCATAGAAATCTATCCCTGAATAGGGATAGTCATCGTTGGCTATGATATGCCTCCGCCACCATGGAAAGAAGTCCATTGGGTAGGGGTTAGCCACCCTACCTCCACCCAGTCTGTGCATAACATTTTCCCAACGTCATTAGGCCGGGTCTCAAAATCCGTGTAGAGGAATGCCCACTCTAGGGCTTATCCCCGGTACACGCTCAAAGAAGAACATGCTCAGTATGCTGTAGAAACGAAAGTTTCTCACCCTTCCCATCTTGCAGTCACTAAGCTACTGCTTCATGTTGCTCAACACTGTAGTGCTCCATTCATACACTATGGGTCTCATACACTCCACTGCATAGAACATCAGTGGCCAAGAGGCTTGGTGGAGTGATGCTAAGCCGACTATCCTGTCGAGTGCCAATAGTATGGCCTTCAGTCCCAACACTTGGATCAGGTTTGTCAGGATTTGACTCCCAACCTTTTCCATGTTCGAAAATAAGTACACCGCAATGTACTCGTCGATAGCCAAGCCACCTCCTGCCCCGCGAGATCGAAGATTTACCACCTCTCCTCGTTGGGATAATACATTGATCAAGTATATGTACTCAATATTTATACTGAGTGACATCCTGTCAATGTGAAATGACTCAAAGTCTGGATCCCACTAATCCACTAACATCTACAGGAGTCTTGGTTTTTCCCTCAGGCTACCAAGACACCAAAACTTATACAAAACACATGCATGCAAAGCTTGTTGGGCCATTAATTCACCTTGCACTGCCTCTTCTACATCACCATGTTCCCTCTCCCTCCATTCTAGAACCATCTTGCACAAAAAAACAAGAGATTTGCTTATTATTTACCCTTGAAAACCTCATCTGTGGCCTCATATGCAACTGTTTGCAAAATAGCCGCGTATGTACGCGGGTTTGGGTGATTTTTCCACGTATGGCCAACAGTATATGCGGAAAAAGCCCCAATACCCATGTGGGCCGAATCGCATACTTTAGGATGGCATAAAAAATGAATTGGACCATGAAAACTTATTTTTTTTGCATGAAATAGGAATAGGAGGACATGGAGTTACCTGGATCAAACGGTGTCGAATTTCGCGGGACAATGCTCCTGAAATTTGCGATGGAAGTTTTGAGCTCAAATGGGTAAAAATTTCAAATGATATGGAATTTTTGAATATTTTACTATTTATATAATTGTTTTGAAAATGTTTACCCACTTTGTATAGTTTTGACCGTTTCTGACCATTTTGGACCATTTTGGACTAAGTTCATGATGTAGGAGTCCATTTTGAGCACAGTTTAACCGTGGTTTTGACCCGTTCATGCCGATTTTAGGTATTATGTCTAAACTGGCATATAGGTTAGGTTTCACATATTTTTTCACTTTGAATGACCTTATAACCGTTTCATTATAACCTTAGGTACGAACCCATTCTATCTTGTCACAGAACCTTCTTATTGCTTTTATAAGGTACATGATGTGAATGGTAGAGCTTTACCATACATGGGTACCCTAGTTAGCTCCTGTTTTGCATTTGGTGCCCATGCCAACATTTTTCCTTTAGGGTGTGGGAGTCCTTTGTATAGTATCGCCATGACTTTCTACAAGAGCCTCATACTCCTCTTGATCATTTTGCTGGCCTTTTCCCCAAGACTCCCTTATGTCAAGTTGTAATTGCATTATAATGAGTTTTTCTTTCCTTAGTGAGCCTTATGTCAGCTTCCTTGACTTTGATTATCATCCAAATAGCCCGAGCTTGTCTGATCCTTCAACCGTCCAGAATAAGGTATGAGGTCTGATCCTTTAGTGTTAGATATTTAATTTCTATTGCATATTGGAAAGTATTGATTTCTGGAGTCAAGCTATCTGTTGTGGTACCCCAAGCCATAGGAATTTCTCTCCATAATAGAATTGGCGACTCCGCTGGGGACGTTCCTTGTTTTTGTTTGGGATTTGCGGGCACAATGTGCTTGATATTATTGACTTGCTCTTTGTTTCTCCTTGTTTCGGTGTTGCATTTTATAGTATGTTCATCCATTGACACTCCCCTTTATTGGTTTGACCCTTGGCCTGCTTTTTACCACTGCCTTCTCTGTATACGTAGGTTTTTGGCCAAAAGTCAGGTACATACTCGGATTTTTGGCCAAAAGTCACGTATACACGCAGGTTTTTGGCCAAAATCCGCGTATACACGCAGGTTTTTTTCCAAAAGTCGCATATATACACAGTTGTTCTTTAAACAGTCGCGTACATCCTCCATTTTGGTGAGTTTGATGTTGTGGGAAGTTGTTGGGTGGCTTGTGAGTGTGGTTAGGTATTCCTTAGGTCCGATGTTGTCTGTTGGATGCTTCTTTTGTGACCAGAGACCACTTTTTCATTGATTTTTCTTTGAAAGTAGTTTTAGTCATTTATCCTTTTTGTTTTGTCATTAGTGCATTACTCTTTTTTGTCTCGGTGTCTTGCTGGGCTTGTATTTTATACTTGCTGCAGAGAGTGAGAGTTTTAGATGACTTTTATTGCATTTTTCATTCTTTTATGTTGAAAAATAAAAAGTAGTTTCACTCTTAGTTGCATCTTAGATATGGATTTGAGGAGGTACTTGCATTGGATTGCTTGGATAAGAGTTGTGTTTAGGATTGCATTGGAATTCGGAAAGGAATATATATTTATGCATCTCGTGTAGTGGCATACCCTATTTTTCATTTGACAAAGATTGCACTTAGCATTGTTTGTTATGGTGTGCATATTTGCTTCAATGCTGAGTCATAACTTCATTAGTTGCACGATAATTTCCCTTTGAGTAATTACAGCCAAATAAAATCAACGCTTAATTAAAATGAACTACACTATTTTATTTGATAGGGTTAACCAACAAGATTAGGTTTTAGGGTCTTGGAATAGTTCATTGTGAGTAAATTCTCCAAGACCACTAAACAACAACATGTATGTTTCTGTCCAGGTGAGAGTGTGAAATTCCTTGGTATAATTGGTGTTTGTTAGGATCCTCCTCTCAAAAGGGAGTTAAGCACGAGGCAATGTGAGCGGTTATTGATTGGGATGACCCCTAGTCATAACTAAGTAGCACTAGAGATATTTCTAGGATTGTATTCGTATTTGGGGGCTCTTTCGAGAGTTTTGGGCTTTGATACCCTACCCATACGGTCAATCCCACCTACGACTGTCTGCCTGAGCATTGGTTATATTGAGGTGACCTTAGTTTCCTTACCTAGGTATCATAGGGGGTACTTGCAGAGGTTATTCTGTAGGTGTCCTGGCCAGGTAGAGGTCGGACAGCACAGTCGCTTTATGCGTTGAAGCTGAGGGCCACTATAATTGGTTACGTACCTCAGGTTGTAGTGTATGGGAGTTTCGAGCCTCTCCTAGGCGAGACATACCTACTGCATTCAGGAGCTCACATATCCTCCCCTTGGTTTGCTTGTATTTTGGCTATATATTTTATTGGGAGTGTGTTCTTTATGTGCTAGTTGGCCTTTGGGATCGTGGTTACTTGAGTATATTTATGCTCTCTTGAGTTTGGGTCCTTTTATTTTCGGCATGCCTGGTATCCTTTCACCCGTCCTTGGTCCTAGTACAGACTTTGGTGTCAGACTTGGGGGCATCACATCCCCTTACCGTGCTCATAGATTTGTGAATGGTCATATTCCGTCCTCTACTCCATTTGTGGAGGATTTTTATTCCTTTCACTCGGTCTTTACACCGATGGTCACCCTCATGGGGGTGGTAGTGGATGCGTGAACGTTGGGTCTACACCTTACTTTCCTTTTTATGTCCCATCATTCACCGCAGTGTTTCCTTTGGGAGCAGTTGTCATGATCATTCCTCCCTATTCCCTATAGTTTGGATTCTTTATTGACTATTTTGGGTTGTTTTGGACTAATATGGTTGTCATGTAGGGTCCAGTTTTTGTACACTCTCTCTGAGGTTTCGATCCATTCATGCCTATCACAGGTATCATGTCTAAACTAGCATATATGTTAGGATATCACATCTGCTTTCACTTATGCATTGCCTTATGACCATTCCATTTTAACCTTAAGTACGAACCCATTCCATGGTATCACGGAACCTTCATGCTATTGTTAGAAGTGGTACTATGTGAATGGTAGAGCTTTCCTATACATGGGTGTCCTAGTTAGCTCCCTTTTGCATTTGGTACCCATGCTGTGAGTCCTCTCTTAGCTCCAGGAGTCCCTTTTAGTCCCTCCATGTCCTTGATCAAGAGCTTCATACTCCTCTTGAACTTTATGCTGGCCTTTTTCCCCGGGACTCCCTTATGTTCAGTTGTAATTGCATTATCATGAGCTTTGCCTTCCTTCTTGAGCCTTACGCCGTCTTCCCTGACTTTGAGTTTCAGCCATATAGCCCGAGATTGTCTCATGTCTAGCCATGCAGAGCCATCTTTTATATTCTTTGCAGCTTGTTTCCCTATTTTACTGGGAGGGGACTTTCCCCCGAGTGTCGCTATCCTACACATGTATCCTTGCATTGAGCATAGGTATGTTCCACTACTTGGAACTAGTTTGTTTTCCCATATGACACTCGTCTCCTCCTACTCTGTAACTATAAAGCAGTTTTATTCTTTTTCAAGCTTTGTAAATATTTGAAAAAGTCCAAAAAAAAATTTAAAAAACCAAAAAGCCGGACAAGGAAAGATGTTATCTTTGGCAGCTATTGAGTCGTGTCACCTTTGAACAGAGCACTGTATATCACATCCATTGGTTGGGTTTATATTTTTACTTTAGGAGCTATACTCATTTATCTGAGTTTATCTCCACCAACTGGTTAAGCTTCTAGTCCCCATGGAGCCTCTCTCGATGCCTCCTGTGTCGCAGAGATGTCTCGGTTTTATATATCGAGTCTATGCTGCATTTATTCAGTCACCATTCATCGTTATGCTCTTGTTCAAAGGAAGTTGAAACCTGAGTCAGCCATTCCTCAGTTATCTTGACTTTGCATGTCAGCCATTCCTGGTATAGTTACTGGTCCGTGCACCTTATGATTGAGTCCTTCCACATTATACAGCTTTGCTAAGTACCTCGTGTTGGATGATGGGGGATGCCTTAATGCCCTCCTTCCAGCAGATTTCATCCCATCGAATTCAGATCATTTTTTCTCGGATTGGAATCTAGAGTCATTTTTGAGTGCCTTGAGACTTGCAGTCATCAGTGGTAGGTTCTCTCACCATCGACAGTTTTTGGGAATACAACAATGTCCCTTGATCGATGGATCCTCTCAAGTGTTCGACCTCAACACATCTTTTCTCACTTGTTAGTTTTCACTCTAGTACCTTGATTCCCATTTTCATTATCGATGGGTGATCTCGCATCTGTTAACGATATACATCAATGACCGGTAATCAAACAATGGACTACTATGTTCGACCTCGACACCTCTATTCATATAGTAGGACATGCACTCGTAGCGGTTTGTGTAGAAGACCTTCCAGATTGGTGGCATCTCCTATATGCTACCTCCTTGATCGTGCTAGTGTTCATGAGATTTCAACTCTCATGACTTGATTCCAGTATATGTCAGATGTTTTCAGCTATTATGGAGATTTTGATCCATTGTATATCTTCAGCCATTATGGAGATCATGATCCTTTGTATATCTTCATCAGGGAGATTCTGATCTATGTATATTGTACGTGGTGATGACCACTTATGTGATATCTTGTATCATGCCTATTCATGGCCATTATACTCTTATGTATCCGAGACTGCTATATGTATTTGCAGTTATGTGCAGAGTTGCATCATTGTACTTTGCTAATTGGGTGGTTGGTCTTCCATTTGGGATCCTTCATCACTCCACTTCCGGAATGGACTTATAATGTATTTCGGCCATCGTATGACCCCTCTAACCTCACACATTAGGGGGCATCTGTTATAGCTGATTTTACCACTCCAGGTGAGTCACACTTGTATGGCCTTCCCCTGTCCCTCTGCAAACTCCTTAGACCCCTTGGACCATTTTTTGTCCTTTGATGTATCCTTGACCATCCCTAAAAACATGTGAAAGTTAATACACACAACTTTTAAACCCCTAACCGCGTATATACGCGGGTTTGACCCCTAAAACCGTGTACATCGAGATGTGTGCATAATCCAAATCCTTTTGGAGTTTTCCTTGACATGGATCCGACTCACTTGACTCCTAGCCTTCCCTATGCCTTGAGATCACTCGGATTCGACCTTTCATTACCCCTTTGAAAAGCTATATAAGGAACTCTTTGATACATTGAAGGCATATGAGAGAATTGAGAGCAAAGAAACTATAGTCCATTGTTGCTAGAACTTGTGCTTGAGTCCGCATCCCTTTGTCCCTTGGAGCACTTTTGTGTTCTTCCCAAGCTTGTCTTTTGCTTGTGATCTTGCTATCGAGAGACGGAGGATTGAGGTGGTGGAGGCCCAAGTGGGGGATTCAGTTTCTCTAATTCGCAGACATGCTGACAAAGGTTGTATCCATTGTAATATCTGATTTTATATTAATAGAAATATCTTTTCCTGTCCAATAATGTATGTTTGAATGAATAATGTATCCATGGGTGATTTCAAATGCTTATACATTGTTGATTATATATGCTAGAATAGATCTAACACCAATATATATAGTATGCTTGTCTTGTTTACTTGTTATTGAGGAAGTGATTCATCAATTCAAGGTGAAGTTGGAAAGCTCAATATGGATCTACTTCAACCATTTGGAATAAGGTACGAGGTCTGATCCTTGAGTGTTAGATATTTAATTTCTATCGCATATTCAAAAGGATTGATTTCTGGAGTCAAGCTGTCTTTTGTGGTACCCCAAGCCATAGGAATTTCTCTCCATAACAGGGACTTACCCCCGAGTGTCATTATCCTACACATGTTTCCTTGCATTAAGCATAGGTATGTTCCGCTGCTTGGATCTAGTTTGTTTTCCCCTTGACACTCGTCTCCTCCTAGTCTGTAACTATAAATCACTTTTATGCTTTTTCAAGCTTTTCAAAATATTTGAAAAAGTCCAAAAAATCAAAAACCCAAAAGCCAGACAAGAAAAGATGTTATCTTTGGCAGTAGTCAAGTCGTGTCACCTTCGAACAGAGCACTGTATATCACATCTATTGGTTGGGTTAATATTTTGACTTTAGGAGTTGTACTCATTTCTTTGAGTTTATCTCCACTGAATAGTTAAGCTTCCAGTCCCTATGGAGCCTTTGTCGATGCCTCCTGTGTCGTAGAGATGTCCCAATTTTCTATATTGAGTTTATGCTGCCTACATTCAGTCACCATTCTCCTTTATGCTCTTGTTCAAAGGAAGTTGAAGCTTAAGTCAGCCATTCCTCAGTTTTCTTGACTTTTCATGTCGACCATTCCCAGTACTATTACTAGTTCATGCACATTATGATTGAGTCCTTCCACATTATGCAGCTTTGTTGAGTACCTCATGTTGGATGATGGGGGATGCCTTAATGATATCCTTCTAGTGGATTTCATCCCATCGACTTCAGACCATTTATTCTAGGATAGGAGTCTAGAGTTATTTTGAGTGCCTTGAGGCTTGCAGTCATCAATGGCAGGCTCGCTCACCATCGACAATTTTGGGAATACATAAATGTCCCTTGATCGATGGATTATTTCAAGTGTTCAACCTCAACACATTTATTCACACTTGTTAGTTTGCACTCTAGTACCTTGATTCCCATTTTCATTATCGATGGGTGATCTCGCATCTGTTAACGGTATACATCAATGACTGATAATCAGACGATGGACTACTATGTTCGACCTCAGCACCTCTATTCACATAGTAGGACATGTACTCATAGCAGATTGTGTAGAAGACTTTCCAGATTGGTGGCATTTTCGATATGCTACCTCCTTGATCATGCCAGTGTCCATGAGATTTCAGCTCTCGTGACTTGATTCCAGTGTATGTTAGATATCTTCAGCCATTATGGAGATCTTGATCCATTTTATATCTTCAGCTTTCATGGAGATCATGATCCTTTGTATATCTTCATCATGGATATTCTTATCTATCTATATTGTACGTGGCGATGACCAGACATGTCATATTTTGTATCATGCCTATTCATGGCCATTGTCCTCTTATGTATCCAGGACTACTGTATGTACTTGCAGTCGTATGCAGATATATTTGTACTATATTTTTGGATGGCTGATTATTCATCACTCCACTTATGGGATGGACTTATAATGTATTTTGGCCATTGGATCACCCCTCTAACCTCACACATTAGGGGGCATCTGTTACAGCTGATTTTACCACACATGGTAGATCACATATTTATGGCATTCCTTGTCCCTCTATAGACTCTTTGGACCCCATGGACCATTTTTGTACCTTTTATGTTTCCAAGATCATCCCTAAAAACATGCATTATTTTCCATACGTGAATTTTTAACCCATTCTCGCGTATATACGCGGATATGACCCTTAAACCCGCATACATCGGGATGTGCACAAAAGGACAAATAGTTTTGGAGTTTTCATTGATGTGGATCTGAGTCACTTGTCTTTTGGCCTTCCATATGCCTTGAGATCACTCAGATTTGACCTTCCATTACCCCATTGAAGCACTATATAAGGAACCCTTTGGATACATTGAAGAAAAAGAGGGAATTGAAGAGCAAGAAAACTATAGTCCATTGTTGCCGAAGCTTGATTATACTTGAGTTTGCATCCCTTTGTCCCTTGGAGCACTTTGTGTTCTTCCCAAGCTTGCCTTTGCTTGTGAGCTTGCTATCGAGAGATGGAGGATTGAGGTGGTGCAGGCCCAGGTGGAGGACTCAGTTTCTTTGATTCGCAGACGTGCCGATAGAGGTTGTCATTCTTGTAATCTCTGATTTATATTAATAGAAATATATTTTCATGTCCAATGATGTGCATTTAAATGAATATCGAATCCATGGATGCTTTTAATTGCTTATGCATTATTGATTATATATGCTAGAGTAGGTCTAACACAATTATATAGCATGCTTGTCTTGTTTGCTAATTGTTGAGAGAGAAAATTGCTAACACAAGCGGGATTGGAAAAGCTCAGCGGGGATCTACATCAACCATCTGAAATCAGGTATGTTTCGAGATCCTTTAGTGTTAGATGTTTTAGTTCTCTTGCATATGGGAAGGGATTGATTTCTGCGGTTACTCTGTCTATTGTGGTACCCCAAGCCACAGGAAGTTTTCTCCGTAACAAATGCAGAAGGAGGAAAGGAAAGTGCGGAAAGGCCAATGCCCACATGATAATGAAGACCACATATGGAAGGTAAAGCTTGATTTTTTAGAGATAAACACGCCCAACAGCCAGAGATGATGAATCCTGAAAGAAAGGAAAACCTGCATCCAAAGATGATAATTCCAACAAGCTTATGAATGCAAGAATATCAAAGACATGAGAAGATCACAGAGTTTAATTAAGTACTTAATTAAAAATGAATAATATAACAGAGATATAATTTAAATGATTAAATAAATTAACAAAGATTTGAAGAGGTGTGAAGGAGAAAAGCATGAAGTTTGTTTGGTAAAGGTGTGTCTGGTTTGAAGAGATGATTGAAGGATATATAAACAAAAGATAAAATGGTAAGTAAAGTGTCTCTGTCTTCCATATCTATGCAGGAAAAGCATCAGATAGAGACCAAATCAGAGTAACAAGAGATAGATTTTTTAAAGAAGATCTCGAAGTCCGATCAAATACATACAAGGGTGGAACAGTAGTGCTAGGGCAGGCTACATGCCTGCAAGGAGGTCTTAGCCTCCTTCCAGTAGTGGCTGGAAAATTGGGGTATTGGTGTATGCTTGTCTATATGTGTAGGAAGAAACTAGGGTGTGGGTGCATCCTTTAGTAGTGACTGAGAAACTTGGGGATTGTGGTCTCCAACAAGTGGGTGCTTGCAAATAACTATTGTATCTTGTAAAAACAAAGTTTTGTAGATAATAGAAATTTGTTGGTGCAAATAAATATTGTAGTTTATGTTACTCTACAAGTTATTGAGTGTTTATATCTTTGCTTATAATCACCAGAAATATGAATTTGAAATTATCTGTGTTCATGTGTATGTTTACACGTCGAGCTCTGATATAAGTATAAGAGATCAAAATCGCCTGGGAAAAGATTTGAAGGATCAATTTAGCAAAGATTACAAAATGTAAACAAGCGTACATCCTCAATAAATATATGGTTGAGATTGACATATTTACACTCAAAATCAAGTTTCGCAAACAGAAGATGTGCCCGAGTTAAATCTAAACTAATCGCCCATACTCTTGAAATCGTGTGGTTGGGATTGAAAGGGGTTCAAGTTCAATGGTTAAGGATGATTTTGTTGGTAAACAAGCGAGGAAGATAAAAGAGGGGTCAAGATGTGAAATTAAAAACTAATCACTGGAAATTGGATATGCGATCAACGGTCGAGATCGATCATCGAAATAGATCGACGATGCACAACAATTTCGCTAGGAAGAGTTACGCAGTGTAGAAAATTTCTGATGTGCATGAAATTTTTATAAATTTCATCTCACCTTATTTGGAGTCCATCATCAATTTACTTGGGACACAAATCTGACGGTCCACAAGCGATTTCACAACGACAACTAGCAGGTGAGTTAAGAAGGGAGATGGGTGCGAAATTTTAAATCTTAACCTACTTTTTTTTTATTTTCCACCATTGATTGCAGATCCAATGCTTGAGAATGATTTCATTGGTTGAAATATCCTGTTGTTTAAAAAAAGAAGGTGGACATAAAATATTACCTGGGATTTGACCGGGTTGGTTAATTTAGCGGTTCTGCTAAGTTTAGAATTGAACAAAATCATATGACATTTTTTCTCGAGACTGTATTTTTTTGGGAGAAAAACATTAGTTAACATATTAAAAAGAACAGTGTAATGTTGAGTGTAAACTCTGTCACAAAAATGTTGGCAGAGAAGAGGAAGTACAGTGACAGGGGGAGTCCATGTATCTATTATTCAAGAACTTGTTGCAAGAAAGGAAATATTAAGACAAATGATAATATTGGTTAGTACCAAGTCCAGTTAACAAAGGAGAGATATGATGACAGGGGGAGCTATCATAAAGAAGAAAGACAGGAAATCCTCAATGGAATAACAAGTTATCCTTTGTTATTGTTGTCAAAGGGGTAGAAGGTTTAGGTGTTTCCATCAATTCCAAAGGGGGAGATTGTTGGAAATATGGATTATAGTTGTCATTGATGTCAAAAGGAGTTCAGTGATGACAAAGGAATAACCAAGGACATGATGGCTGAATGAACTCAGTATAAGTCAAAGGAAAGACAAAGGTAGTGATGACATGGCATGAATACTAAAATGGCAGATATAATGACATAGAATAACATAATTGATGGTAAATTGGTAGGAAACATTGCCTATGATGACAAAGCAAATGATGTGACATCATTCTGGAGAAATATGGCAATTGGTTAAAATCAGGAAATTGACTAAGTATGGATAAATAGTCAAAACTAGTCTAACAGGGGAAGACAATGAGGGAAGGACCATTGCAGAAGCGGAAAGGCGGAAAGGAAAAAAATAGTTCAAAAAAATGGAAAGTTGAGTTTCCGATTTCCACATTCTGTAGTGTGGAAAGGAGCCCGCTGAAAGGCCAGTTCGAAAAGCAGAAAGGCGGAAAGAAAAAAGAGGATGTCTTAGAAAAGTTTAGCTTCTGATTTCCACCTTCCGTAGTGCAGAAAGGAGCTTGTGCAAAGTCCATTCCGGAAAGCGGAAGGAGGAAAGGAAAGTGAGGAAAGGGCAGTGCCCTCATGATAATAAAGCTCGTAGATGGAAGGTAAATCCTGGGTTTTGAGAGAGAAACATGCCCAACAGCCAGAGATGATAAAGACTGGAAGAAAGGAAAACCCACAGCCATATATGATAATGCGAGCAAGCTTACGAATGGTAGAATCTCAAAGACATGAGAAGATCACAGAGTTTAATTAAGTAATTAATTAAAAATTAGTAATATAACAGAGATTTGAAGAGGTGTGAAGGAGGAAAGGATGAAGTTTGTTTGGTAAAGGTGTGTATGGTTTGAAGAGATGATTGAAGGATATATAAACAAAAGATCAAATGGTAAGTAAAGTGTCTTTGTCATCCAGATCTATGCAACCAAAACATAAGACAGAGACCAAAGTAGAGTAATAATAGATCAATTTTTTAAAGAAGATCTGAAAGTCTGATAAAATACATACAAGGGTGGAATCGTAGTGCTAGGGAAGGATACATGCCTACAAGGAGGTCTTAACCTCCTTCCAGTAGTGGCTAGAGAAATCAGGGTATTGGTGTATCCTTGTCTATAGGTGCAAGAAGAAACCAAGGTGTGGGTGCATCCTTCAGTACTGGCTGAGCTTGGGGATTGTGGTATCCAGCAAGTGGTTTCTTTCTAATAATTATTCTATATTGTAAAAACAAAGTTTTGCATATAATAGAAACATGTTGGTGGTTTACCTTATTGGGTTCCATGTTAAAACATTGTTTCCAATTTTTTTCACATTTTCTAAAATAAAATAAATTTTGTTTAAATTTATGTCACTGATTCACCCCCCACCTGTTGCTACTGCAACATCCCCCAAAAAAAAATTTACATTTTTTAGGACCCCCCCTTTTTTGATAATTTTAGTTTGCCTCTTATGCATTTTTAGGTTTTGAGATCCAACATTTGTTTTGTTTATCATGAGGAAAAGTATTGAGATCTTTGAGTTTGTATCAAGGCAGAAAGTGGGTTTTTTGATCCATAACAACAGATGGTTTTCCAAGTTGGAACCGCTACAGCGGATAGTTTTTCATCTCAGAGACGCTATGGAAAATGGATGTTTATTTTCAAGCCTCTATGACGGGTGCACTCTTTTGTTTCGAGCCGCCGCAGTGGGTAGATTTTCATTTGCGAGCCGCTACAGCGGGTGAGTTCTAGTTTGTATATCAGAAAATTTTTTGATATCTTTTCATCCCCCTATGGTGGAAGGATTTTTGAGTCACACCCACTACAATGGATGATTTCATAATTCATCAATTCATTTGACACCAGGAGCCACAACGACGGACGCTTCATGTTTGGTTAACCGCTACGATGGCTGCTTCCTCAATTATAAGCCGCTACGGCGGGTGATTTCTCGGTTAGTGTCTCAGTCTATTTTGAAGCCATTACGGCAAAAGGTTTCTAAGGTCTCGACCGCAACGCTGAAAGCACTTACAAGTTTGTTGCAAAATTGTTCTTCGTGTCTTTAAGACCCGCCTGTTAGCACCGAAATTGGGCCCGAAGGTTGAGGGAGGCCCGCTCCTGGGTAACAACAAAACTGCTTTTGACCGTGCCTCCGTCCCTACGTAGTCAGAGAGGGATCTCTCATTTGTCACTGGAGTCTACTCCGCATAAGATTTTCAATCAAGGATAATCAGGGAGCCAGGATCCTGAATGGGAAAAAGCGTGTCAAGGTGAGATGTACGGTGGGATTATCGAGGCAAGGGACCATTGGCAATGGAGTCGAAAACCTGCGTAGGGAACACTTGCATAAGGAAAAGAATGGCATGGGTTGCAAACAGAGGCAAGGTAGCCGCCGATCACCCAATCAGGAGATGTTTAGCGGTCGGTTGGAGGACAAGAAAGAATAACCCATCACGTGGAGCACCAGCGAGATGAATTCCACGCAACTTTAGAAGAACATTAAAAAATGTTTGGAACAACAACAGGAGCATAGAAAGTATGAATTCCTAACCGTTATACACTAAGTTGCAGACATGAAAGAAATCACAAACTGAAATGAAAATAGGAAATACAATATTGCATGTAAAAGAAGGTACATATTGGAAGAAGCAATGACACATGAATCTCTACCATGAGAAATAACTCTTCCTCTGCAATTTTATTCATAACACATGCATCAAATCTTATTTATAATGGAGAGCCTCAGCCCTAGAATGTTTCCCAATCCAGTAAACTCCTCTTCTCCCTCTACCAGGAGTGTATTTATACTATTCTAATGTTGAGACTACCGATTTGAAAATTATTACAAGTCACTATCATGCATTAACAACATAGTGAGTGGAACTATCTCCACATTTTACAAATAGAAACAATAAACATCATGGCGCTGGTGATCGCATTTGGCCCAAGTAACAGTTCGACATGCTTGGCTGCTACGGTGGATTACGAGTATGATTCCCCCTTCCCTGTCTGAAGCATGTGCTCCCATCATGTTCAAATTCATTTTTCCACATGGACACGCACTGGCAAGGTAGTTTTCATCTTTCCCTGGTTCAATCACATTTGCCACCTCCTTCCTCGCCGGGTAACACTGTTAGTCGCAGGCTATGGAAAAAGTGTTGCATTGCTTCTGGTTGAGACAAACATGTGGGGTGGCTTGTCATTCTTGTACTTCTCACCTCCAGTGAGGTGAGATATCCCACAGGAAATAGGGTGTAGCATATCTACACCAGCCCCATCACCCTCAAAAAGTGGACTTCACAAACAGGGCTGTTAGGGCTTTAAACCCCTAACGCTCCCATCTAGACAAATGCTTATACTGGGAATAGTCAATGATTGTCCCCTTCTGCAGAGGCTTTGGTGGGCATTATGCTATCAGGGGTTCCTAGAAAAACACTTACGGGGAGTAAGTGTCCAGGCCCCACATTGTTGGGGGCGCGGGTATCACGTCTGGACCTCGATGGCTGGTGTCGTTCTCAGCATGCAATACCAAGGTGACGGGTGAGTGTGGAAGCTTCCCAACAACCATCAACACCCCCAAATGGACAAGCTTCTCAAACCAGATCTTCATCATAAAAATCTTCAGGCCTTTGCAGATTCGTGGAGAAATAAAACTCAAGTTCTGGAGATATGTTAATTCACTCCCATGGCTCCAAAAGTAGTATATATAAGGCTTCGAGATTGACTCTAGCAATGACTGGTCATCGTTCCTGCACACTCTGTCATCGAGTGTATTTGGTATCAACATGTGTGAGGGCATGAGCAGAGTGATCTTTTACTTGCTAGGGATCTAGTCACTTAGTTTCATCGGTCGTGGCACCTCACCGTCCGCTGTGGGAAGCATTTGTGGACGCCATCTGGTACCATAGATCCATGCTGCAAAGTTCATGAAGTGGATGCTCCCATGTTTTCTTGCTCCTTTGAAGTAGGAAACGGAATGGTCTCCTGCGTCGTGTTGGATTTGCCTCGTGTGAGTGGTGGATTTGTCGATTACTTTCCTTACTTCCGCAAGCCAACTTACACAAAAATCCAACTATCATGACATGACTCTGTCAAAGGGATGATTCCACCGTTCCATGTGCTACAAATGGCGTTGGAGAAATCGGCCAATCCGCAAGGATGCAGTTTACACATGTGAAAATCTCCTCCACTGTCATCTTAGCACTGGATGTGAATCCTATACCCTGGAAGCCTTCTCAGCCATATGATCTCAAGGAATCTTTCACTTTAGTCATCCACGTTCCATTCTTTCTGCCACCAACTTTTCTCTTCTGAACACTGCAGGTAGTACTGGATCGTGACATGTTCTCAACCGTCAATCGCGACCGACCTTTCATGCAGCCATAGATCTGAGTGCCCCATTATCTTTCGCAATGAGAATCCTTGGCATTCATCCGTGATAGTCCATTTTGCGAAATTAACAGTAGCCGTAGATTTCTTTCCTCTCTTATCGCAGCCGTTGATCTTTGCGACCTCTACCTCTCTTTTGCGATTTGAAATTGCGGCTTCACCCGCGCAAGTATGGTATGTGAAATTGATCGAGGGCATAGATTGGACTAAGATCTCATCTCGACCATAGAATATTTCTGACCTTTAACACATTTTTCAACTTGAAATGCAGCTTTGGTCGAGCATGTCCGCTCGCGTGAAATGGTTTGGAGCCATTGATCCTCCTTCGATCAATCTCGGCCTTTGATTTCGAGCCACGCTCAACGCGTTCAGCACACCTTTTGTTTTCTCCTTTGCCTTGCACTTCTGATAGCCTGAAGGGGAGTTCATGTGAAGTTCACGGGGATGGGACCTTCATCGAATTCCTATAAGGCTCTTAAATCAACTGTTATAATGGAGTGTTAACACCACCATTATGGAATTTTTTCCATTTGGTACTGCCACAATGGCAGAGGAGTTCTTTTGTCAAAGGTCCGATCCTTATGTGGCCCACTGTGGCGGAGGTTGTTTAATATCAGAGCCGCTACAATGGTTGGCATCTTGTTCTTCTCACTGATGTCGTTTCATCTGTCGAGCCGCAAAGGAGATTGTTGGTGAATTGCGTAGTTTTGAGCCAGCAGTTACGGTTGAGTTAGAGTGATCAAGCCGCCATGTTGAGGTTGTGTGCATGTTAACTTATGTCCTCCAACCTGAAGCATTGGCTCCAATGACATTTTTCTAACATGACTATGTTTTAATGTCGCTTTAAAGGTTTTTAACCTCGAAATCATATTTATTCACCAAGTGAAAGGTTGTTTTCACCATTTTTATTTTTACAGAGAGGGTGAGGAGTTGACGACTATTTATCCCATTCGAGTTTTTCCTGGAGCTGGAAAAAAATCATCTGTGGAGCTCACATGGTGCGTCCTCACCGAGTGTTTTCAGCCGCGTTTCGAGCCTCTGACATGCCAGGTAGGTTTCTGTTTTTCCTTGTCAATTGGTTGTTTGGATTAAACCACGGAGCTGTAGATCATTGATACGACTGCGCAAGGTTAGGTTAGGTTTTTTATCATTGCTCAGGTTAAAAAGGGTTTTTTTTCCCGTATATATTCTTAGGATTCACCTTTCCATCTTTAGTTTTCCCTAGTCGCTACCTGCTTGCAGAACATTGTCAGTTAGTCCAGAGGCATTTCGCCCCTCAGTTTGTTAGGTTAGTAATGGACATTCAGAGAGCCGAGATTTACACTGGCATAGAGCCATTATGTATCCCACTCTTGTGAGTGGGTGAAAGCTATTTTTTTCCTGCTTTACGCAGATCCTGTAGGTTTTGGGTTTATATGTTCTAGCCGTGGTATAGTGGGCCTGTTCTGTTACCCAAAGGCATCGCCGCTGTAATCTCGAATATTTTGTTGCACCTGCAGTAGGGAGGTATTGTCGAGTTTGGGTTTTTTTTCTTCTAAAATTGCAAAGGCCGAAGCTTGCCCATGTCCAACGATTGTTGTGTCGACTGTAGCCCTGACCCACGTCATGTGTTTCCTATCCCAATGGATGGAAATGATAGAGTACGACAAAATGTAGGTTTTGATCTATTGGTATATGCTTATTCATTTTTTTTTCATGCTTTCATTTAGAAATAGTCGTTAGTTTATGATGCGAATGCTAAGACAACTCTATTTTTTCACAAGTACAAATCACCTTAGACATCATGACAAAGAAAGGGAAGAAGAAGCCCAATATTGTTGGAGATGATTCAGATTTAGAAATGGCCTAAGCTGTGACCATGAAAAGGGTAAAAATAATCTATGAGGATACGAAGGCCATAACTAGAGCTAAGCCCAATTTCAAGTGGGGTCAGATGTTCCACATGTTGAAGGAAAAGAAGGTACCAGAGGCAGGGTTAGAAGACCTAGCCTTGTATGAAAATATATTGCGATCTGGGATCACTAAGGTGGCTACAAGACCTGAAGCAGAAGTCATTGGGTGGATCTTTCCCAGAATAGATACGACAGGGATGATTATAAATGCCGAGGAGAATAAGGGAGTGGAATATTTTGCGCCTGCATTTATATCAATAGCCTACAGCTTACAAGAAAAGGAAATTAGCGTGACAACATAATGGGTTAAAATACTAAAGCTTGATTATACAACCACAATGAAGATGATGGTGGCTAAGGGAAAGACATTCTGAGACAAAAAATCTGGAGAGTATGAGACTGCTCATCTTCAGACTCCTTTCAAAATAATAGCACTGATGTTGAGCAGACTCTACGGTAGAGTCTATGGAAAACTTTATAATTTTGGTTGGATCCCACTTATGTACTATGTCGCCATGGAAGGAAGAATTTTTAATTGGGCAGATATAGTGTCCAGGAACTTGGCCAAATGCATCAAAGAAACTTAGGAAGGCTTGCAACAAAGAAAATCACAATTTTACATGTCTTATTTTCTAGTAAACTTCATACTCTACCATCACAGGCTCGATAAACTCAACTGGGTGTGGAAAGGGGGAAAATGCCCTTCATACACAGCATACCAAATACCGGGGGATCATAAGTATCATAGTCATTACCAGTTGATATGTGAAGAATTTCTAAGACCCCTGTATTAGTTGATTTTCCTAGAGGAGTGTCCATGCTTATCTAAAGGAGCTTTAGAATCCATCAAGGAATATGGGGATTACTTCTTCTCCCAAGAAGGTACATATCTAAGGATGTATGGGGGAACCAAATCCTCCTCATTGCTTCCCAAATAAGCAACTGATTACATAGTGCACAAGGAAGCGATTAGACAAGTTTTTCTAGATGGTTTTGGGAATTATTTGTTTGATTTGAAGAAGGCTGTGTTCCCATCAATATTGTTTTATGTGGGAAGCTACAAGTTTTCCAAGGTTAAGGGAGCTCCAGAATTCGTCAAGGAATTGGAAAATTTCCATTTTGGAGAAAAGAGATTTCATCGAAATGACTCCCAAGGTAAGGTGGAAGCTCATAAGGAAAATCATAACGTGAATTTTGAATATACAAACTATGTAGACAAGGAGGAACAAGTATACAGGAATTTTTATAGCATGGCTACTTTGAGCAAGCATTTAAAAAAGAAGACCTCTGGAGTTAAGGGGAGTAGCAGCAACAATCCAAAACTGAACAAGCAAGAGGAAGAAGCTGCAAAGAAGGCCAAGGAAGAGAGAGCTCGTAGATTGGAAGCAAGAGCGAAGAAGCTCTTAGCTAGGGAAAAACAGCGAGAAGAAGAAGAAGAAGCTGCCAGGAAATAAAAGAGAAAGAAATAAGAAGCCATCCAAGGTAAGATTGTTGAGCTATAAAAGGCCATAGCTCAAGAATATTTGAATCCAAGACTAGAAGGAAAAGACCTAGAAGACTACACCAAGGAACAAAGTAAGAAAAATGAAGAAGATCTAGGTGGTGAAGACCAAGAGTAGAGTCCTGCCCTAGATAACCCAGAAGCTCCCCCATCCACTTCAGGAACCATACTTACAAGAGGCCATCTTCCCATAGTTGAAATGGGATTAGTACCATTTTCCCCATCCAAAGAGTATGATATGGCATGTCTAGACGACGTACAATTCAATCCCAAAATGAAGTCAATCATTTGGAGAACAAAAAAGACTTTGAAAAGGGGAGATCGACCCCCGGTCACCACAGTCACAGAGAGAAAAGTTGTGAAAAATGTTGAAGATAATTCGAAGCAAATGGCTTCCATGGGAATTGCATACGCATATGAAAATGCTCACAATATTGACAAAATTACAAAGACCCTTGAGCAGTTCAAGGGAAAAATGTCCAAGATGAAAGCGGTTTTGAAGAAAGAGGAAAGAGTCTGCAGAGAATCTAAGAGAAAGTATAAAGATACTCTCTCATACTATGAAAAGTTGCAGTAATATTACCAAATTTTGGGATAAGAACGGGACACTTTGAAGCAGTCTAACATGAACTTGATTAAGGAAAAAGGAGAGTTGGAAAATAAAATTGCAGGATTGGAAACACAGAAGTATATGGCTGAACAAAAGGCAGGACAATATGAAGCCCAAGTGGTGGTCAAAAGAGCTCATTGGAGGTGTTGTTGAAGGTATCAAACAAACAAAGAACAGACATAGAACCTTTGACAAATCATGCTCTTATGCTCAGGAGAAAAATATATTAGATGCAGGTCCAGATCAGAAAGGAGGTTTTGAAATTCAGGCAAGTAGAAGCTCAATTGGAAGAAATCTCAATCATAGCTTTTAAATTTAGAGATAAGACTTAGAATGTCATGGAAATCATTCAAGGAATATTGACAGGGTTGGAAACAACCAAGCAGCCCCCAAATAATACACCAGTCAAAGATTTGGAGAGAATGCAGCTTGAATATGAACTAATAGGTTTTGGTAATAAAGCTGCTGAGAAGTTGGTAGAGGAAGTCAAGAAAACTAAAGACCAATGCATGGAGTTTTGTGAGAAGGTACTTACAACTCACAACAGGTGCCAAACATCCTCCAAGAAAAGGTTAGATGAGCTTCCTACACATGAAGAACATTTGAAACAATTGCATGTTAGATTACAAGAAGATGAGTTGGGCATACAACTGATTAAAAGCTTGGATGGAAAGGTGCTCAAAAGTGTAATTGCTCAAGCAACGGTAAACAACTGTCTGTTAGAAGATTAACTCCGATTACTTCCAGCTAGAATGGCTAACATAAAGGCTCAGACTGCCAAGCACGAAGTCACTATCAGATTTTTGGAGCCATCAAACTTTGAGAAAATAGTTACGAATGCTATGGCATGGAAGTAGTTTATTGATGAGTTAGCCGGGTCCACTTGAAGTGTTTTGTCTTATTTACACATGGGAAACCTATTTTTGTAACATTTATATTTTGTCTTAATTAGCAAGCTCACTACATGACAAATACTTTTGTAACCAAATTGTGAATGAATCCCAAAGGGCCGGGAGATCAAAGGTCATTTGGAAATATATAAGTATAGGTAAAATAGAATGAGAAAGGACTTTTCTAGCTTGATTAGGTGAAACACTTATTGTAAGAGGAACTATTTCTTATTATAATAAAGAAGATAGAATTTTCTGCTAGAGAAGGAGTTGTTGAGTTTCAAGTACATGTTGTTTGGATGTCTAGATATAACTATTTCTTTGTTAGCTGGCTATGAAATTAGTGAGATCATTCTAACTCCGAACTATTTCTTAGTAGTGAGTGATTTCATTTCCTTTTTTTGAATCTTGTGCGGCAAATGAGTGATGAATGTTTAAATAAACAATGAGCTATCTCTATGTTTCTCCTTCTATTGTTTTCACTGTATAATGAATTATATCAGCTATCTGTAAGATTCTATATGCATGGAATACAATACATTAATCATACAAATTATCATCTTGATCCCTAGGGATAGGTTAGTTAGAATTAGATAAATTTAGTTTAGTGGTTATTTTCTTTCTGTGATTCAAGAACAAAGGAGATGAGACGGGAGGTAAGAACCTACACATCACATTGTGAACCCTTTGCTTCTTAATCAGATGCATTTAGATTTTAGGAACTTTCATATCATTATAAAACATAAAATAAACATAAACATAAACCATGGACCGGGCCGCAACCGGTAAAACAAATTCAAACTGTTACTTAGCCCTATGGTAGCTGGACCATAAACTGGATAGATTCCCCATACCAAACAATAAACGAGCTGATTGGGAATGGTTATTGGGGAGAATACCTACTATGAGTACCTGGGATTTTCCAGGAATCAACAGTTTTGGTGCTAGAAGGAGGGTCTCCAGTGCATGGCTGGCCGAGGAAATCCGTTTCCCCGAGAAAATTCTACCAGTGACAGTTTTCAAACTAATTTTTCCAGAATACCAAGCCCTGAAGGAAAATTTAAACCTAAGTTAGACAATACATAGTATCTCTATCTTGTTTCTAACGAAGTAGTAGATAATTTGAGAAGAATCACAAGATCATATGCAAAGAATCTAAGAGGATTGCCAAATATTCTTGCCCTACCTAGAAGACAAGTTCACAACAAAGAACGCCCTTACTTAGAGGATTTTGTACTAGTCGGAGATTTTGAAGAGTTCGTAGATTTAATCTTGCAAGAGATTGATAAACCCCTTGACCAATTGGGACCTGATTCTCCTGTTCAAACTCCTTTCCAATCTCCACCTCAGTCTCCTAAACTGATCATGGCTAGAAACGTACCTCCGAACTCTAATGCAACTCAGGCCAATCCACCTGCACCAGCTTGGAAGGATAGAACACCATTAAACTTAGCTCCTCTAGTGCATGCTTTGCCACAGAATTATGAAAAAGTGTCACGTCCCCGCCCCTCTACCATAGAGAGGACGCGTCTATTGCTGCTACCATGATAAAATGAAATGCATTGAACTCATACATGTACAGATGCATAAATATTTAACATACAACGGAAGAATACACATGTTCATCATTTTCATTGTAATTCATTAAACATTCCCTCCTTGGTGCCACACATCCAAATACTATTTATGCAACAGAATCTTGTGTCGTAGACAGAAGCTCTCGAAATAGCAATGAAACTGGAATCCTTTCCCACTGGAGACATCGACACATGAATGTTGCAAATTCAGTCACAGCTCGCCAACTTTACGGTCCAACTCCAGGACATCAAGAAGGGAAAATAAGTTCAAGAGGAACCGTGGTGTACAATATGTAGAGCAGACAGACACCATACATACAATTTCCTAGAACTCATTAATTATGTTGCAGCGGGAGCGTCGAACCTGATAAATACCCAAGGAATTCCTTGGTAGAGAATATGTCAGACTAGGGGCCACAAATACAAAGAGCGTATGTACTTACAGAAGATTGTAATTACCCCATCTAGTATGTATTGTAAATTTTGCAAATCAGTAGGACATGATGAGAAAGACTGCAGAGCACTTCAGTTGCTGCATAAAAATATGGTGGATGCCTACTTGATGAAAAATGATGAGCAAATGCAACCTGAACGAGTGCAGCCTCAATTCCAACCTACTTAATATCCACCACCGTAATACCCTCAGCCATAATATCAACAGAACCAGTATCCACCACAACAGCAATACCCTCAATAAAGGGGGCTGGAAATTTTTGAGGCTAAGGACAACAAGGAGGAGGAGGAGGATTTGGTCGAGGAAGAGGCCAAGTCATAGGTTATAATTGTGGGAAACCAGGACACTTTTCTCGATATTGTCAAATTCCTACCAAAACATGTACATATTGTAAAGCATTCAATCACACTATGGAACAGTGTCCACAATTAATTGTGAAATGGCAGGCTTGAATGGTTGGAAATCCCAACCCTGTGTAGAATAAGAATCTGAACCCCAACCATAATATTCAAATGATCTCTACTGAGCCTAGATAACTTAACATCATTTTTGTTACAAGAGGAGGTGATGCGACAGGAGCAAACCAAAATACACAGCATGGGAAACCGCAGTTGCACCCTGTGGCACAGAAGAAAGCCCCATTAGATGTCCATAAGGAGAATGAAATATTCTTGGATGTGCAACTAGAGTTTGTTGAATAAAATCAACCCTCGACATCTGGACAAGTCAAGACTATGCCCGAAATATTTGAACAACTACTCCAAAAGCATCCAATCAAAAAGGTTAGTAAGCTCAAATTATTTTTCAAAAGTTGTTTATCACTAATCAATGATAGATATGTTGTCGCAAAATTGAAAGCACTCATTGAGGAAACACCTAAAGACTGGAAACCTGAAAAGAGAGTAAACCATATCGGGAGGAGATTAAAAATAGGCTGAGAACTGCGGAGATTGGAGATTATGATATGGATTATATCATATTAGACCTCGGCTCAGATGTCAACATACAGACAAGATAGACATGGGAGAGAATGAATAAGCCACAACTGGATTGGTCTCCCATCCATCTAAGACATGTGAACCAGTCAACGGTTCTACCCGTTGATAGACTAACTCAAATACATGTTGAAGTCAAAGTATTGAAGACATATGCATATGCATATTTCAAAGTAATCGACATTGTCAATGACACTAATCCTTATCCTTCACTTTTAGGAATCGACTAGGCGATAGACAAACAGACCATTCTTAATTTTAAGAAAAGAATATTATCATTTGAATATTTTGAACAAAGGGTCATCGCGCCAATCGATCCACTTAAAGGGCAGAGATATGTTGAGCCAGTCAACAGTGAAGACCAAGGAAATTACTTGGATCAGTTGTATAATGTCATATCTTCAAGGAAAGATTATATATATCCAACAGCTGATGGAAAGTTGAGTTGGAAAAGTGTAAGCTCTTGCACATCTGATTCGAGTGATGCCCAGGAAAATTGATAGAACAGACTGCATGAGGTCTCCATGAGAATATGCAAAAGAATCACAATATCTATGCAACGTGTAGGAGCTTAGGAAAGAGAGGTGCCTACATATGAAGGATTACCCAACCTTGCATCTTTTCTGATAGATTTTGAAGAAAAAGTTACGGAATCACAATGATTGTCTGCCTTGGACTTTATGTTGAAAGCTACGCCCGCTAGATGGTGGGGTACATATAAACAATCTATCTCTTAATTCCCACAGTGCAGAAGATTGATGGAGATCATATTTGGAGAAGAGATCAGTTATACTAGTGATAATTACACAGGATTGACAAATCCTGCTAAGCAAATTGAGCATTGTCGCATGACATGGCAAGAATACCCGCGACAATAATGGGTTCACCGATTCATACACACTTTGGAGATGGTACCAAGGAACTAGTATACATTAGTAGAGATACGAAGAGGAACTTTCGAATGGGAATAAATAGTTACGAGCTTCACCAAGACATTTGAGTTCACAAATGAACACCCAATATTTGATGTTGTGCTAAAGATAATGAAGGAAAAGATATTCAAAGAAATCTTGGTCACAGCCACCAATTTCCATCAATGTAGCACGATAAACAACCATTGGATGGAGTGTTACAATGTTACAGGAGAACTGGATGACGATGACCCACTTGATATAAAAATATCGGATTCATAGGGTATGCACGTAGTGGAAGGAGCTCGTATTTCGAGCGACCAATTTCTAAGTCCGCTAAAGATTAAGAAAGTAAATATTGGCTCGTTTGAGAATCCAAAAATTGCCACTATTGGGGACTGCTAAGATGATGAGACTATGGGGAAGATCATTGATTTATTGCATGAATTTCAAGATATATTCCCTACTAATTTTTTCGAGATGAAAGGAATAGTCAGTGACCTTGGTGAAATGAAGATACTCTTGAGGCCCGACGCAAAACTGGTCAAGCAGCGACCGTACAAATTAAACCCGCGCTACAAAAAAAGGGTTAAAGCTGAATTGGATCGAATGTTGGAAGTAGATGTCATAAAAACGGTTGAAGAATCAGAGTGGATCAGTCTAATCATAGTGCAGGACAAGAAGACCTCAGGTGAAGTAAGGATTTGTGTCAACCTAAGGAAATTAAATGATGCTTGTTTGCATGATCTGTTTCCACTCCATTCACAAATGAGGTGCTAGAGAATATTGGAAGACAAGAAATGTATTCTTTCACTGATGGATTTTCAGGTTATCATCATATTAGAATTGCAAAGGAGGATCACCACAAGACTATATTTGCAATGGAGTGGGGTTGTTTCCAGTACATGGTAATGCCCTTTAGAATCAAGAATGAGCCTGTAATTTTTTCTACAATTATAGTTACTGCTTTTAAATATTTTATACATAAATTTCTTGAAGTCTACCTTGATGACTGGACAGTATTTGGTCTTGTAAAATACCATATCGAGAGCCTAAGAATGATGTTGGAACTGTGTCATTAGTATCAAATCTCCTTAAATTTGAAAAAGTGTGTCTTCTATGCACCTTTTGGAGCTTTGTTGGGCCATGTGGTCTGTCGGGACAGAATTTTGATTGATCCAACCAAGGTTGTGATCATCCTCGACTTACCACCATCGACCACATTTAAATAGTTGAGAGCAACATTAGGACATACTGGATACTACATAAAGTTTATCAAGGGATATGTGGAGGTGACATCTTCAATGGAGAAACTGCTGAAAAAAGACACTAATGTTCATTGGACATAAGACTGTCAAGGGAGTCTGGACAAGCTAAAGAACAAGATGGCTATAGTGCCAATATTTGTATTTCCAGACTAGAAAAAATAATTCCATGTTCATGCCGACGCATTGTCTGTTGCGCTTGGTGTGGTACTAAGGCAACCAGATGAAGGAGCAATTTATCACCCCATTGCTTTCTCTAGCAAAAATTTATCAAGTGCAGAGAAAAATTATACACAACATAAAGATAAGGGCTAGAGATGGTGTATGCGCTGCAAAAATTTTGACATTATTTACTGGGTGGACATTTAAATATGTATGGTGACCATTCTATGCTGAAATATTTGGTCAATAAGCCAGTGTTGGTGGGAAATATCTATCAATGGTTCCTTCTCTTCCAGGAATTTAATTTTGAGATAATTGTTAATCTGGGTAGGTTGAATTTGGGACTAGACCATCTATTAAGGATCGAAAGTGGAGAAGAACATACTAGTCTAGAAGATAATCTGCATGATGCGCAACATTTTGTGATACCCATGTTCGATGATTAATATAAGGATATCATCCACTTTCTGAGTACGGGTTATGCGCCAACTGAATTTACCACTGCGCGGAAGAAACAATTAGTAGTGTGAGATGCATATTTCCAGTTCATTGCTGGACATTTGTATAAAATGGGCCCTTATGATGTACTCCGAATTTGTGTTCTGGAACATGAGCACCTGATGATATTAAGTGAAGCACGTGCTGGTGTCACAGGAGGCCACTATGCAGGGAAAGTAGCAATGTGAAAAACTTTGCAAATAGGACTATGGTGGCCCACCATGCATCCGGACGCTCGAGATTATTGTCGTAGCTATGATATCTATCAGAGAATTGGGAAACCATCCCAAAGGGATGAAATGCCATCGGCACCACATATTACACTCCAAGCATTCAATAAATGGGTTTTTGATTTTTTAGGACCTATCAGTCCGACATGAAAGTGCACGGAAGCATACTATATTATCATTGCGACTGATTACCTCGCCATGTGGGAAAAAGAAGCGCCAGTAAAGGATTGTACTACTGTAAAAAATTTATTTGAAAATGTTGTGACAAGGTTTGGATGCCGAAAAATTCTAATTAGTGACCAAGGTACAAATTTTGTGAATCAATTAATTTAATAGTTGCCTAATGAATTCCAGATACAACATAGAATAATAAATCCATATCATGCTCAAGAGAATGGAGTTGTTGAAGCATTCAACATGATTCTGGAAAATGCATTGAAAAAGGTCTGTAATACTCGAAGAGATGACTGGGATCAGAAGGTCTCTGCAATGTTATGCGCATCTCGCACAACATGTAAAAAGTTGACAAGTCAGACCCCATTCAAGTTGGTGTATGGACAAGAAGTTGTCATGCCTATGGAATATATTGTACTAAGTTTGAGAGTTGTCACAATCAAGGAAATGGAAAATGCTAATGTTGTGGAAGAAAGATTGCTTCAACTAATACACTTAGAGGAAGAACGCTTTATCATAGGATTTCACCGAAACATTGAGAAACAAAGGAAAAATGTATGGCATGATAGACACATTAAGAGCAAGCATTTTGAATTTGGTAGCCTTGTTCTTATGTATGACAGTAAATTTTTCAGACATCCAAGAAAGTTGAAAATACATTGGTTAGGACCATATGTGGTCAAGGAAATAACTGGCGGAGGAGCATTGAAGTTAGAAACGTTAGATGGAACAGAGGTCAGAGGGCTCATCAACGGGAGCCAGCTGAAACTATACTTTGATAGATGCTACTTGGTTGCATTAAAAAAATAGAGATGACCCAACATGTATTGGTGCATACTTTTAGTCTGTCACAGAGAGAAGTAAAGTTCTGTAGACTTGGCATTTGGCCAAGATTATAATTCTGAGTTAAGAGAAATGCTCTGTTGCCAGACCAGAACCCTTTTGGGAAGGGAAATGTAAGTCGCGAGGAGTGCGACCAGAAGAATAAAGGAAGTAAAATGCAATTCCCAAGGAGTGCGACAAAAAACTTGATAAGCCGAAATAAAAATTATGCGATAGTAGTGAGAGAAATAAGACACTCGTGTGAAGGATTCGCTGATAAAAAAATTGTCAGTAGTTGAATTGGAAATATCAAAAGAATTGGGCAATGTGCTTTGAGATCACATCTATCGTAATGATAATAACAGCCCTTGCAGATGCCAGCTAATCAACGGCTTGCTAAGGAACTTCCTTAAATGATTCAAATTGACGGCCCATGAGGTTGAAAAGATGGATTCCTTTCTAATTAAATACCCACTCGTATGAAGGAAAACTGTTGAAAACTATTGTTTCATAGGAAACTTTGTGCCCACACTCAGATTCATTCTTCCTAGAGGAGAGAAGAGTGATTTTGGTTTGCAATTCAAAGAGCTGAATCCATTTCAGGATAATCTCAATATTGAGCACTAGTGCCACTATGGAACCTAAAGTTGGACCTGCATCACTTACGCCTATTATAGAAGATACTACGGATTATGTTCCACTAAAGAAGCAGCCTATCCCAACTATTGGGAAAATTCCACTTTGAGCATCAGGAAGATGCAGAGCAAAGGAACTAAAACTCTCAAGTGCTTCAAAGGGAAAGCATAAATTGAAGAGACAGAGAAAGGAAAAAGCAACAGCAATGCCACTAGTCCCTAAAGAGTGAGAAGACAAGGAAACCAGAAACTTGCTACCACCATATATTCAACCAAGGAGTACAGAGGTGCCATAGATCAACGCCCAGAGAAATAATTGTTCTACACTGGTAGCACCCAAACTGTCAAAAGGGGTTAAAGTACCGAAGGATATCATGCCAAATTTGCACAAGTTATCCTTCGAGGATCATGATACAAACAAAATGAGAGATCTAGATAGAAAAAACTACATGAAACTAGAGAAGGAAACAACCGTCTCGTTGCAATGGAATGGGTGAAAATACTGAACCAATCTGGCTTATTGTCATTACTATTCATGCCACACTTCGGTCGAAGCACAAAAGTGAACAGTTATGTAAAGTATCTACTGGTAGTATTTCATGGAGAATTTTTGTGGATAAACAAACCATACTCTGTCGATGTTGACCCAATTTTAGTAATTACATCCCTCCTGCGAGCAGGAGTAGACCCAACATTATTTTTGAATAAGGACAAAGACCCAGCTCTGATTGTGAAGGTCAAGGATAAGTATGACCTGGTTAGGGACAGCAGAGGGTTCTTAATGTCATCTATTAACGACCATGTTGTTCGTCTGGCAGGAATGATATTTTCCTACAATATGTTGTGAACATTACAACCAAACCAATGTACCACGTGTGCAGTAGCGCTATATGCACTCTATGCAGAAGGAGTCCAGATCAATTGGTCACAATTTTTGTTGAACGAGTTGTTACAAGATGCAGCCACATCCTAGGAAGATGGTTCTACTTCCCATTATTCTTGGTTGTTAATTTTAATTTCATTTGTTTTTTGGTCTGACCTAGCAGAATACCAAGTAGTATATTTACCTGTTAGTTGCAAAGGAGCAAGATACCACAACCTCTGCTTCTTGATAGATAAGAATAGGAAGACATATAGTAACATCAAATTTTTTGTACATAGTGAACCCTTAAGGAACCTAGTGAAGAAACAGGTGAGGCTTAAATATAACACTATTGACCAATTTCACCAAATTATCAGATTTCAAATTGTCCCAAACTATATTGTCATACAACCACAAAAAGGACCCAGATCGCCAATGGTTGACGACACAATTTGTATTGATGCAAGACGAACTAGAAGCCATTGTCAGTGACTAGCCAAAATAATGGTGCATGCCTATACCAAAAACTCAGGTAAGGGAGGAAGAGGTCAATCAAGACAAAACCCCTCGCAAAACAACCAAGGAAGGGATTCAGACAAGAATGAGCCCAGCTTACCTCCTCCGGACCCACCACTGGAAGAGAAAGAAGAATAGGGAGACCAAAAAGAAGTAGAACAAAGGGGGACTAGAAAAATCATCTAATACCTTCTGCATGGATGATGAAGACTTGGTAGGATTAGAAAAATCACTACGAGAAGATGCGCAAGAAATTATGCATGACATCGGTAGGTGATAGGCTAATTTCACCACTAATATTACAGAGCGAATGAATGAACTTGGTAATGTTTTTGAACTAGTAAAATTCGTAGGGGATCGAGTGCCCCAAGTATGAGATTTGCAGGATGAACCTGGTCCTTCTAAAGCACTGGAACCCCAAAGGCCAAAGTCGGATCATCCAATCATGGTACAAGTTGGATGGGAAGTATTGGATCTGGGAACCCCATAATCCAATGAAGTTTCCAAAAGTATTAGCCAGGTAATCATATATTTTTCGTAGATGCAACTAGCGGAAGTATATGCATTACAGAAAGTTGCAGACGCAGAAATCAGAGTAAGAGAAATTACCCTCGGCAAGCAAGACAAGAAATCCGAGAAGATTATTAACAAAATAAAGGAAAAGATGCAGAAGACCAAGCAGAAAGTAAATGAAGAAGAATAAATCAAGTTGAAGCTTGAGAATATTGTAAATATAACTTGTTCAAATCTTGATGATGCAGAAATCACACTAGAAATGCACGTAGAAGACAAAGTCATTCAACTTGGAAAGATATCGAATAACCTTAAGAAAAGGGTCACACAACTTGAAGAGCAAGTGAAACCAAGCACACCCCAGAAGTGTTGTAGGAGAGAAGGGAAGAAGAAAGTGAAGTTGTGAAGAAAATGGAAGAAGTAGAAATGAAATGTGCTAATGTGATCGACCAAGTCTCTCAAACTTAGGAAGCATTAATGGACAATGTGGAATCGAAAAAACTTGTCAATGAGTTGACAACAGTGAAAGGATATATTTCTCAGATAAAGAACGAAATGATGCAGTTACCCTTATTGTAGAAAATGGATAAGGGAATAGGCATGAGGAAATTACAGCAGCAAGTAACAATGTTGCACACACAACAACAGTACTGGGAAGAAAAGGTGGAAGATCTGCAAACTGAAGCGGAAAAATTTACAGGCATCCTTCAGTATATACATCAGAAGGTGCACAAAGAAATGAAATTGATGGATAAAGTAATGTCGAAACATATCAGTTTCGACCTTGTGGATCAAACGCAGAAGGTACAGGAAGAACTGCAACTAAAAGTAGAACGAGTGATGAAAAATCCTGGAATATTTTCGCAGTAAAGTCGACACAAGCAAGGAAGTGGAGGAATGACATCGAGTGGCTCGGGACAAGCCATAGGTGAGTGTTGTGGGGTTGTTGGGTATAAGGAAAGGAAGGAAGAATCAATTTAGAATAATTCCTAAGTATGGAGAAGAACTAAGGAAGAAGAGGAAGGAGCTGTGATAGAGCCGGCGACGGGAAATAATAAGAGAAGGGAGTTGCAACAGAGGCAGCGATAGAAGAAGGATGAAAAGTGAGAGAACAAGGAATATGCGTGATAGAAGAAGCAACGTGACATAAGGAAGGGATGCGACAAGGAAATATGCGATGGAATAGCAGTACCAGAAGTCGTGTAAATGACATAACAGTTGGAGGAAAAACGACTTGAAAGGGACAGACCATAAAGATCGTGGGTACAAGTTCAGCTAGAGCCGGTGGAAGCCACACATATGAGGATATTGTTGTAATTTATTCTGTTAGAGCCTATTATTAGGTGTCACTAGAATAGGAAAGATATCTTGTTGGCTAAGTATAGGAAGTTCGATGAGAAAGTGACATATAACAAGTCTATAACAAGTCTGTAAAAAAATATATAAAGAGAAGACCCCAAACTATATGCAAGTTAGACTCTGGTGAGACTCTCGAAATATTGTAGTTAGCTTCTGGACTGTTAGTTCCTAGTCATTGTTAGTTGTATGTAATTGTTGTATGTTAGATGTAGCTGAGTGCATTTTGAGTTGAAGAATCTCCAGTTGAGTGCGCAAAATTGTAGGAAATGTTGATTCGATCCAGGTTGTGTGTGAATCATTAGTAGAGTTGAGTAGGGAGAGAGAAGAGGATAATGTCAGAGAGCGTAAGAGGAAGAAAGAGTCTGTAAAGTTGAAGAAGAGCAGATTCTGCAGCTTAGTGCGCAGACAAAAGGTGCATATATTTCTCAGGCCACATGAAGAGCACCTTTGTGGTTTTTTCCCAGATGGGTTTCCACGTTAACTTATGTGTATTTGTGTGAATGATTGAATGTGTTTGAGTTATTTGTATAAATGTCACAGTGAATGAATGATTATAATTTTCTCATGAATGAATAGATATGTTTCAGTTGCATTGTTATCAGTTAAATGCACTTATATTACACATGGGTTGGTGTTAGAATCGTTGCACAGGAATAGTTGAGTTAAGATATAATTGTTACGATAAGCATAAGTAATCCACCCTCACACATTGTTGAGCACCCTGGTATGCATTTGAGGTACCATAAATACCCCACCCAACTGCGGAAACCTGGTTCTAGCAGTTACCCAATAAGAAACAAGAGATATCTCCGGTGAGACTACATCTCAATCGTAGGTGCTACCAACTGGGCTTGTCTCTATGTTGAGGCCTAGAAAATTGCAGGTAACAATAGTTAGGGATTCTCCCCAATAAACGTTCCCAACTAGCCCATTACTGTTTGGTATGGGGAATCCGTCCGGTTTACGGTCTGGCTACCGTAGGTCAAGTAACAAATTAAAAGGTTTTGTCGGTTATGGCCCAGTCCACCGTATATATTTTTAGTTTTTTGTGTTTAATTTATGATGTGCAAGTTCCTATCTAAAATGCAAATTGATAGAGATAATGAGGAGTGTCACAATGTGATGCGCAGGTTCTTACCTCTCATCTTACCTCTCTCGCATCTAAATCACAAACAACTGGAAAATAAATAAAACTAACTAACCTATCCCCATGGAGAAAAAATTATCAGTTATCAATGAGTAAGGTATTTGTGTGCATGTATTAAGAAAAATTACAAATAGTTGTTACTTATTTCAGAACACATGAACATTAATATAAATATGAACAACAAGATAGCTTATTGTTTATGACAACCTTCATTACTCATAGTGTAAATTTCACAGAATAAACTATAAGACATTCATAACATAAACAGAAATGCAATGAGTTAGAACGATCTCATAGTTAATGGACATAAGCTGAAAATGAAATAGTTCACATTCAACTGATCAATATCAAATCATTTGAAACATTCCACCAAACTTTCTCCAGTAGAAACTTGTAATTCTTTATTGCAAAAGGAAGTGGTTCTTCTTACAATATTCTTCAAAAAATTGCTTGGGAAAGAAGTTCCTCTACATCTAAACTCTCCTATATTTATACAAAAAAGAAAAACCTTTGGGCTGCCCCCAAATCACTTTTGGGCTTCCCCAACCTTTCGATCCCAAAATTTTGTCTTGTAGTAAGTGCTCATAATTTATACAATATATTACATTTTAAATCAAAATTTAATAGAACACTTTCTGAAGAGGGACCCGCTTGGTCATTTATGAACTTTTTCCATGCCTGGGCCTCTACTGCTATGCCTTCAAAATCGGAGGGTTCAAGAAAACAAATATTTATCTCATACTTAGCAGCCTGATTCTTAACTACTTCTATTCTCGCCGGACTCAAGCGCAATTGTTCTTCTAGTAAGTGGATACTTACTACTGCATGAGCCACTTCATTCTTCAGAATCTGTTCATCTAGATCCTTGACTTGTTGCATCTCTTGCTCATCTTCCTGATACCTGTTCTGTAGATGTTCTATGAACAGCTCATGTTCTGGTATCACATCCAATCTTTTTTCTGCTTTATACTCTGTCGATCTTTGACTGGTAGCTCCGCAGGGGGTTCCTCATTTGTCTCTATCCACACTATTCTTCCTATTAGAATCTCCAGAATCTCTTGAGATCTATCCACAAAATAAGACGAGGTGTCCAATATTTCTTCTAATCTGCTATCTATTTGCAAAATCTTACACTTTTATTCCTCAATGTATATTTGCAATTGGTGGATCCTTCTTCATTGAGCTAGAACATGTTCCTTCAAAGGCTGGACATCTATCTTTTGTTTCTTGGCATCTTTCAGTGATGTTGTCAAATGAAGCATTATGTCCCTCCAAAATTGCTACCTCCATTTGATATTGTTTCTTTTTTTCTTCAGTGGAAACCTACTCTGATTCTAAATCAATTACCCTATTTTGCAACTGGGTCTTCTCTGCACTTAGAGTTTTGTAGGACACCTGGAGGTTATCTTTATTAGATTTCGATACTTGATGCTCTAGTTGTAGCCTTTGTAATTCTGCTAAGCTGTTCTAAGCATCTTTTTCCATTTTCCTGCAGAAATTTCTAAAACCTCCTTATTAGCCTATAGATTCTAGAGTTCAGTCTTTGAAGTCCTCACTTCATTCTGCATGTCCTCAAATTTCCTCTTCAACTTATTGCCTTCATCTCTCTCTTTCTTCAGTGTTTCTCTTAATTGAGCTGCATTCTTTTTGGACTGCTCAAGATCTGTCATCAGCTTATCTACATTACCTTCAATAGCTTAGTTTAACACCACCCCATCTCTTGCTGTCAATCTTGGATCTGCATCTGTCCCATATACCAATGTCTTGTCAGTGATCATCTTTCCCGATTGTCATCATGTTTCAACATTTTTCTCAGTTCTTTTAACAATCCTTTTCTTCTCTTTGTCATAGAAAATGGTGCTGAAATCAGGTATCTCCTCCCCTTCTTTTTGCATGAAAGGGATCAAATTCATTACAGAAAACATAGCTTTCCCTTGAGTACTACCAAAAGTTGCAGCAGGCTCCTGTGGATCAGGATTATCTTGTCCATGCCCTTGATCTGTATGATCATGTTCTCCCAGTGTATCCATCTGGTCAGTATTCTGGTGATATTTTTTAGATCATGCTAATCTCAGACCCTCACTTTCATATTGTCTTTTCTTTATCTTTGCTTCATCGTTTCTCTTTCTCTCCTCCTCTTCCTTCTTTGTTGCTTCCTCTATAGCTCTCTTTCTTTCTTCTTCTTCATTCTTTAGCCATCTTTCTACCTCTTGTGCTAGTCTTCTAGCATCTTCTTCTCTCTTTATTGCTTCTTCTTCTTCAGCTGTCTAGTGTTTTGTACAGTTTTGCCTCTCCCTCCTACAGTAGTGATTTTCTATTTAAATCTCTTCTTTAAGGCAATCATATTCTTGGCACTCCTGAAATTTTCTTTATCCTTGTCCCAGAAGTTAGTATACTCAAAATCAATGTTTGCCTCTTTGCATTGTTCTGCTACCTTATTCCGGGAGTCATTCATGTGAAAGGTCATCTCACCAAAATGGAAGTGCTCCGGCTCCTGCACAAATTCTACAGTCTGTTTTACCTTTGAAAACTTATAACTCCCTAGCCAGAAAGGTATGGCAGGAAATGTTTCCTTTTTATGCTCGAACAAAAAACTCCCCACAACATCAAGATATACCTTCCTGACTGCCTCCTTATGCAGCACATAATCAGTGGCATATTTAGGGGGTAGCGAAGGTGCTCTAGAACCCCCATACATTCTAATATACGTACCTTCCTCAGTTAAATAGTAGTCTCCATATTCCTCAATGACCTTGAACGCTTCTTCGGACATGCAGTTGCATTCGGTCAGGAAAATTAGAGTGTACAACGGCATAATGAAATGTTCACATATTTCTCTGTAGTAACCATGATATTTGTGTTCCCATAGTAACTTGTATGCAGTGTATACCGGGTTCCTATCCCTATCCCAATTACACCTCAAGGCTAGGAAAGATTAGGTACATAGTATACAATCAACTAGGATAGAGCTCATGTAGAATTCTAACTTCTTCTATGACACTCCCCCCAAGGATGAAGATATGCATGTCGAGAGGCTATTGGGCACTATGTTTTCCCAATTGAATATGGTTCCTTGAGTGGCCACATAGAAAATAATTGGTATCCATCCCAATTTGAAGCTTTTTCCATGAACTCTCCCAAAAATTCCATTCAGCATCAATGCTATAAATCTATAAGGGGTCCAGAGAGTGGCTGTATCATATTCTCCTGATGGCCTGGTTCGAAAGTTCTTCCCTGGTATCATCATTCTCTTAACTGTTTCAACCAAGTCCAAATTTGTCTCTTTCAACCAGCTTTCAATTAAGTAAATTTGAGCAAGAGGCAGGTGATATGCCATTGAGACATAAGCAAGACTGTATGCAGCATATCCCTGTTTGGAAGTATTTTTCAGGATCATTGTAGTTACATATGCCCTAGGAAGAATCCATCCGATCACCTCTGAGCATGGGAACAACTCAAGTCTTGTGGCTACCTTCATAAGAGTCGATTTCTTGATATTTGCATAAATAGTCATCTCTTCAAATCTTGTATCAGGCACATTCTGATTTACAATCATCCTGTATATTTCACCCCATTTATAATCTGGCTCTACCCCAATGGTAGCTTTTGTATCTTCATATATGTATTCCACCTTGGTGATGATTTCAACCTCTGGTTCTCCCTCGACAACAGGAGCCTTCTTCTTTTGTCTTTTAGACATATCTCCTTTGAAATAGTCACCCCGTCATAAACACAGCATGTTCTTAGACCATTTAAGCTTTTAGTTAGTGTTTTAGTAACAAAGAAAAACTGTAGCAAACCATTTACCTCTTCCATATGCATTCTTAAAAATAAACTAAACAAAGCATTAATGCATGAAAAGAAAAAATGACAAAGCAAAGAAACTCCTGCAAGTTGTGTCTTAAAATCTTCTAAGTCCATCGTCTGTAACTAAGAACACAACTCTGATAGAAAAACTCATCATTTAATTCGGACTGCATTCGAACTAAACTAACTCCTCCGGTAAAATGTGAACACACTATCAATAAGGATAATCCTCAAATGTGAGACCCCATACTGTGTTCTTATTGTGAAAATCCCCAACTCGATCGAAAATCAAAAACCCTCCATCGTCCACAAAAAAAGGGTAAATGCATATGAAAATTGAAACCCTCCCCGGACGGCCATAAACAACCCCAAAATAGGTGGTGCAGATAGTGTAATGCTTGTCTGCATCGACTACCTAATCTTTTAGACAGGGATAGAGCATCCATAATGGCTCAAAACGCAGGCTCAAAAAACCCCCAACACTAAAACTGTCAAACTAGCTGATATGCCTTACGATAATAAGCATGCCGCGATGATAAAAAATTCATTCTACATGGAGGACTACACAACTACGGGAAAACCTAACCAAGGAAGACCCTAGTTCCCAAAATGACCAATAAAATCAAGAAGAAGAAAACCATGGTTGGCCTACCTAGCAAAGCATTGTTCAATCGGTGGGACAACCCAAGAACCTCCACGATAGCAAGCCAATCGAATGAAATCCGGATAGCTGGGCAAGGTGGTACAGCTTGATCAACGAGGACTGGAGCAGACGCGTTTTTCAACCAAAGATAATAATAAAAAATAATCCACCTCTATATATAACCTTTGGTAAAAATAAATGGTGGGAAAAAACCCTATCGGCAAGTGGAACTACTAAGCATCAGGCAGATAGTTCATTAAGCAACCGCAAAGGCGGGCGACAAATAGACTATGAGTTCCGCGACAAATAAAAAATTTGCGATCGGAGGCTCTAAGGCTAAAGGTCGGCGACATAAAGGACAATGCACTTCCACAGTGTCGACGAATTAAATATAAGCGCTGCCGTAGTGTCGGCGAATCTGAGCACTAAACGCCGCCGTAGTCATGTATGGGAGATTGGAACCAGTAACCATTAATGCGTCGACAGTTGAAAACACCAAGTGTTGGGTCATATAGTCTGATCAACAGCCGCAACGGAGGACTCACAAACAACTACGGTTTCATGACAAAATACAACCCGTCAGCGAACGAAAGTTCTAACTGCTAAAGGTCGGAAATTTAATCCTGAACGCCTTCGTAGTGTCCGCAATGCAAAGGACAAACCCTCCGATCAAAGTAAAAAAATGCTCCGATAGCGAAAAACAAAGTCATCGACAATCAAAAGGTTAGAAAAATAAAAGCCACAGATTCGGCGAGAATAAGAACTGTTCGTCGGGACGTTCATCATTTCCCTTCTGAAACGTCGATGGCATAGAGAACTAATGCCCTGACTCAAACTTCAACTGACTTCCGAGAGCGATCGAAAAATAAAAAAACAAACGATAAGTGTTCAAAATAAAATGAAAGGATTTTCGACTGGGTGATGGAAATATTAGTTCATTCAACCTCCGACACAATGGAAACAAATAGTCAATCAATCATCCAACTTCCCAAAGGTCAAAATAAATCAACAAACCTGCTAGACAAAAATAAAAGGAGGGTCCAAAATTTTTTAGAAACTTGGGAAATAGTTGCAGCTGCAATAATTGGTGACTACCTGGTGAATACTGGACAATTTCTTCTTTAAGCAATAGACTGTTTTGATAATACCAACATGTTGCATTCTTCTAGATTTCTGGATTTCCTAAATGGAAAATGTATGTACTTTTAAGCATTGATGATAGTCCAATTTAGGGAAAATGGAAACCAAGATTTCAAATTCTAGATAACTCTTTTGAGGCTAGGGATATGAGCTTCATTTTTTACCTCTGTCTTCGGGTAGCTCCTAGCTTGGACACCACAGGATTGTAACATATGGTAAACATAAATATACGTTTGTTCCTCATTCCCATGCCATTTTGCACTTTTGTGCTTTTGGTCTTTTGTCCTTTCTTTTGAGTCCTCCCTTTTTGCCTTTTTTCTAAAATTTTTAATTCAAGCTCCTCTATCCATAGTGTCCTTTTGTGTGAAAGATGTATTTAATTTTCAGCTCACGGACGGAAAAGAACTTTGGCGATCTTGTACTAATATGGTTCAGTACATGTTTTGATACATATTACTTTCTTAGGATATTTTGACTCTTATTTGCCTTTTGGCTTTCAATTCCTTGCATGGGATCATTTAAATATAATATATTGTTTGCCATGCTTCCTCTCCATGGGTCTTTTGTTGTCACCCCCTAAGACATTTTTTAATGTGAAATGGATGGAGCCTCGAAATAGTATTCCATACCTTTTGATACTGAGTTATTTTACAAGGATTAAGTAGGACTTCAATGTGTTCATAGCCATTTAGTAAAACTGCTAAACTAGAAGAAGTTCTTTCAAATAAATCAATAGTACACAGTCTTATAATCAAGGATTTTAGTTAATCCAAAATTCTGATGAACTCCATGCAACCAAAAGTTGTGCTTCTTTATTGAATTCAATCAAACCCTAACTAAATAAACAAAAATCAACAAATCAAAACTAAAATAAAACAATCAGTTTATTTATGTACAAGATAACCAAGAACTAAAAATCAAGAAAAATAAGGTTTGAGAACTGAACCATTAACTGGTAAGTTCTCTTCCCACCCCTGTATATCGTGCAACTTGTAAGTTGAGGGGCCAAGCTTGGCTACAATCTGAAAAGGGCCTACCCATAACTGTTGAAATTTGGTGTGCTTCCCCTTTTCATCATGCCGATGATCCCACTTAAGAACCAGATCTCCCACTTCGAATTCCTTGTTTCCAGCTTTATGCTTATCAAACCAATGTTTCACTACTTCATGTTGATGCTTAAATTGTTCTTTGTATTTGGACCTATACTCTTCCGACTTCAAAAGATTATAGATTCTAATCTGCAAGATTTCGTTATCGATACCTCTAGATTCCTGAGCTATTATGGAAGATGGTAACAGAATGTTGGGAGGGAGAATAGCTTCTTTTCCGTAAACAAGAGTGTATCATGACACACCTAAGGAATTCTTGGGTGTGACTCTACCAGCCCAAAGAGAATTAGGTAACACTAAGTGCCAACTTCTCTGATTTTCTATCACGATTTTCTTTAGAATTCTAATCAAATTCTTATTTGTAGCCAAACCATTTCCTTGTGGGTAATAGCTTGCAGAATAATGCAACTTAATTCCTCTCTCATTAGAAAATGCATTTAATCTAATAGAATAAAAGTAAGTAGCATTATCAAAAACCAGGGAAATTGGAACCCCAAACCTGGTCATGATGTGATCTTGTAAGAAATCCATGACTGCATCTTCATTCACTTTGCGTAACGGAATGGCCTCGACCCATCTGGTGAAGTAGTCAGTTGTTGTCAAAATGTATTTGTGTTGCAAGGAATCATTTTGGTTTATCTCTCCAATGATATCAATCCCCCATTGCTCGAATGGTTCTGCTATCATCACTGGTTTTAAAGGCCCTGCTGCTTTGGCTTGTCTTCCAACACACCTCTAGCAAACATCACACTTTATGACATGAGCATGAGCATCTTTAAACAGTGTGGGCCAGTAATACCCGACTCTAAGAATCTTATGGACTATTGTATCTCCGGGAAAAATGACCTCCTGCAGGCCCATCATGTAATTATGTTATAACCTTCTTTGCATCGTCTTGTTCTAAGCATTTGAGAAAAACTCCATCATAATTCTTTCTGAATAATACTCCATCAATGATCTGATATGAGGCTGATTTTAGACGTAATGCTCTTCGTTGTTTGGAATTCCAATGTTTTGGCAAATATCCTTCTTGAAGGTAATGAACAAGGTCTCGGTACCAGGAATTTGGAGCTGTGAATAGAGGACATACATCCACCATATGTAATTCAGCTTCATTGTCCCTATTGTTTTCTTCATTGTATTTACCTTCAGCCATTAGTTTGCACAATCCTTGCCCTTTTACTATGGATGTTGGTTTGAACTCAAGATCATATTCTTATAAAGTTGTTACCCAGTTGCCTCTTCTTTCTCCTAATTCCTTTTGTACAAAAAGAGATCTTACAGCTGGGTGTCGAACTATTACCTTAGTACGGTTCTTAAGTATGTATGGTTTGAATTGCTTTACCGCTTTGAAAACTACATAAGCTTGTTTATCAATAGTTGGATAATTCAATTCAGCTCCCTGCAGACCAGTGCTCATAAATGATATGGGATACTCATCTCCCCCATCCTCCTTCTGTGTAAACATTGCTGCCAATGAATCATCGGATGCAAAAGTGTACAGAATAAAATCTTTTTCGAAGTTCGAACTTTTGAGTGATGGTGCATGAGAAATAGATGTTTTTATCTTACTGAATGCATTCTTTTCCACATTAGTCCATTTAAATTGTACACTTTGTTTAACCATTTACTGCAAAGGTTTCACAATTTGAGCAAAATCTGGTACAAACCTTCGCACAAAATTAATTGTCCCCATGAATGATTGCATACCATTTTTGTTATGGGGTAAAGGGATCTGTTCTATGGCTTTAATCCTTTCTGCGTCTATGGAGATCCCTTTCTTAGAAACAACGTGACCCAGTATCTTTCCTTCTATGATTGTAAACACGCATTTCTTAGGATTCAGTGAAATACCATATTTTCGACAACGCTCGAAAATTTGTCTCAGATGGAATGCATGTTCATCTCTCTCTTTTTAAAATATGGTGACATCATCGAGATATACCACAACACTATGGCCAATCAGACCACAGAAAGCTATATCCATGGCCCTCTGGAAAGTAGCTCCAGCATTTATGAGTCCAAAGGGCATTCTCCTGTAAGAAAAATTTCCCCACTTGGTTCTGAATGTGGTTTTTAGCCTGTCCTCTTCAACTACTAACACTTGATTGTAGCCAGAGAATCCATATAATAATGAAAATAATCCAGAACCTGAAACCATCTGCAATATTTTCTCCATGGGTGGAACTGGATAGTTATCTTTATCCGAAGCACAATTGAGGTTTCTGAAATCTACACAAAGCCTGATTTCTCTGGATTTTTTTCTTACTGGCACCAAATTCAAAACCCATTCCGAATGTCTTACTTTGAATATAATTTTAGCATCCAACAATTTGTTTACTTCACTCTAAATCAAAGGTTCCAGCTTTGGATGCATCTTCCTCAAAGGCTGTTGGTAAGGCTTGACTCCAGCTTTAATAGGGACGACATGTTGTATAATATTTGTGTCATATGTTTTAAGCTCTTCATATGTCCAGGAAAACACATCTTTGTACTTTTTGAACAAACTAATGAACTTACTCCTTTCACCCGGAGAACAGCACTTTCCCAAGTTTAGATATCTAGGTTCAGGTTCAGTCCCCAAATTTATTATCTCAAATTGCAAGGATGAGCTATGAGTCTTGACATTCGCTGGATTTCTGAACTTGTTGTTTAAGTCAAACATTCGTTCCAGGGTCCTGACTCCCTTAGGAATAAAATTCCCAAATTTTAATTATGTTTGATGTTCTTCATCATCTATTATTGTTCCTTTAAAAGTCTCATCATTCATCAAGCATTCCAAAATTTGTTGATCATCATCAAAAATCTGTAGATTGGTGATCATATCCGGAACAGAAGTCCTGAAAAGTAATTCAATAGAGCATCTATTATTAGAAGGTACTAGCCTTGCAGCTGAGGTAGCTAGTAAATCAGCTGTTGCATTCTCTAATCTAGGAATGGATACAATATTGAATGCATGAAAGTTTATAAGCAAATCCCAAACTTCGTTTGATAGAATTTTAAATGTGGTGAGATGCAGTGTATCTTATTTCGAATTTGCTTAACAACAATTTTAGATTCTCCATATACTTTCATATTTTTTACTTTTAGTTCTATTGCCTTTTTCAGTCCCTGAACTAGTGCTTCATACTCGGCTGTATTATTTGTACATTCGAACTCTAATCTACAAGAAATAAAATGTTTATTTTTCCTTGGATCAATTAGGACACAGCCAACTCCTGATCCCTCCAATGTTTTAGATCCATCAAAAATACAGGGCCCAAAAACTATCTACTTCTACTGAACTTGAATCAAAAACTACATCTGAAACTAAATCTACTATCTTACAGTCAATCTCATCAGCCCATGAAAATCGAAGGAGATCGGGTTGGGTGTCAGGTGAACTGCTGGCTTCTTCAACTTGGTAATTTCTCGGTTCCAATTCAATGAAGTAATTCCCCACACAGAATTCAATGGTTCATTTTTTCCCTCCAACTGAGTAGCATTGTACTTCATCTAAGAATCTCTTAATATTTTTATCTGACTGGGACTTCCCTTATGAGGCAACCACAGATGTGACCAATCTGATGCGAAGTATCCATCTAGCCTTTCCAACTAGTCTCGACTCAAAACAAGTCCATAAACATCAGGTATGTCTGCTACTACAATATCGATGTACTGACATACCTTCTCATTTGCAGATAAGCGAATCAGAACATCTTCCATTTCCCCAATTACTTTCACAGCTGTCCTGTCCAACTGAAGAACCTGCCAGGTAGATGGTTTAGGTTGTCCATTGATTTTCTTACAGACTGAAAGTGGCATAACATTGATTGATGCCCCTGAGTCTACTAAAGCATTGTGCACATTATAGTTGAAAATCTCAAAAGTTAGGAGAAATGGTGGGGTTTTAAACTTAGACTTACTTCCCACACTTGCTTCACCAACTTATTCTTTAGGTTGGTTGTCAGTGGAAAGCTCTTCTTATGGTACTTCAAGTGCTTTTAACAATTTTTCTTTCTGCTGAGGTACATTACACATTTCAAATAATGAGATATTTGCCTTATCCTTTTTAATATCTTCCACAATATCATACCCCATCTCAGGTGCTTTGAGATTCTTCTTGACATTATCAACCTTGTCTTCAATAGGCTTAACAGGCATGTTAATTTTCTTAGGATCTTGACTTGTAATGGTAAATTCAGGTATTTTATCAGTTGTAGTGTTCTTCTATAGTTTCTTCATATTTTCTTGAAGTGTCTTGATCTTCAGAAGTATTGAATTGTCTTCTTTTAACAAACTCTGACTTCTTATTGTTACATTGGTTTCTAATGTTTCCTATTGTTTCAGAGAATCTTTCTCTTCTGTATCAAACATTGAGACACAATCCCATAAAACCAAAGTATCCTCCTCTTGTTTTTCTGTGCATTGATTGTCCTTTTCTTCCTCCTTATCAGTTTCTGTTAGTTTGGAGTCCAATAACTGATTCATTACTAATGTCATAGAATTTATCCATTGGGGGGAATTCTTCTCAGAATGAGGCTGCTAATGAAAAGTGCAAAAATTATCCATGCCTACATCAGTTAAATTCATTGCTACAGGACTGTGTGGAGGAGGTTTAGATTGATTGTTGTCCTCCCTCCTTTTATAGTAAGGCTTATATGATTTGTGAGCTTCCTTTTATTTTCTAAATATATTACTCTGTTGGATAGCTTTTGCATCATCTTCACCATCCCTTCAAAATCCTGTGACCGCTCATCCTTAGGATTAGTCAGTAATAACGGTTTCTTACCTCCAAGAGTCTTTTCTTCCGACTGCATAGGATAATTTTCTATGCTCTCCATCTTAGCCTCTACCCTCTCAGCTTCTTCATAGGTTTCTGCTAATGTAGGTTTGACTGATATCTTGGAAAACATGGCCAAGTTAGGCCCTAGAGCTGAAGTATAGTATTCAATCAAATCTTTTTCAGATGGCTTATCAGTTGCAGTAAATTTTTTTAGAAAAGCAACAAATCTTTGAGTGAAATTATGCACTTTTCCTTCCTTTCTTTCTTTAAAGCGCATAACCCATTCATTAAAGTTGCATGAGTTTTCTGGACTGCATATTTACTTCTAAATATTCTCTAAAATGTGTCCTAGTCTGTGATTGAATTTGCAGGAAGAAAAAAATACCATGAGGATGCTGCTCCTTTCAGGGTGTGTGGAAACATTCTACAGACCACATCTTCATGCTCTCCTACTCGTAGTCCTTCTACAGCCAAGTAAAAACTTTGCAAATGATCATCTACCAATTTTTTTTCACTTGGTTCAAACTTAGGCAACATTTTGTCAAAAGCTTGAGGCAGATCATGCAAGGGAGGTGCCAAGTTTAAAGGTGACCTATCCCTCCAAGTAGGTGGTGGAGGTGGTGGGTTTGTGTTTTCGTTTGCATTAGCCATAATTCTGAGTGGAGACTGAGGTGGTAACTGAACAGGGGTATGAACAGGTGAACAGTAAGGTGTCTCTGGATCCAATTGATTCAAAGGTTTGTCAACTTCCTGTAAGGCTGCTTCTACTAGTTCTTCAAGATCTTCTACCAACACTGAATCTTCTAACTTAGGGCGATCTTTCTTCTGATATTCTCTTCTGGGTAAAACAGGAATAATCGATAATCCTCCGATCTTCTTCGCGTATGCCCCAGTAATTCTTCTCAAATCATCAACTACTTCCTTATCGATAGGATAAAGATACCCTCTATCTTCAGGAGTTGTATTGTGAAACAAACTGCTTTCAGAACTGTCACCAGTGGAGTAATTTCGAGGAAATAGGTTTCCTTGGCCCGCCATGCACTGGTCGCCCTCCTTCTAGTGCCAAAAACTGTTAAGGCCTGGAAAATTGCAGGTAACAACAGTTAGGGATTCTCCCCAATAAACATTCCCAACTAGCCTGTTACTGTTTGGTATGGGGAATCCGTCCAGTTTATGGGCCAGCTACCGTAGGTCAAGTAACAAATTAAAAGGTTTTACCGGTTACGGCCCGGTCCACCGTATATATTTTTAGTTTTTTGTGTTTAACTTATGATGTGCACGTGCCTATCTAAAATGCAAATTGATAGAGATAACAAGGAGTGTCACAATGTGATGTGCAGGTTCTTACCTCTCATCTTACCTCTCTCGCATCTAAATCACAAACAACTAGAAAATAAATACAACTAACTAACCTATCCCCAGGGAGAAAAAATTATCAGTTATCAATGAGTAATGTATTTCTGTGCATGTATTAAGAAAAATTACAGATAGTTGTTACTTATTTCAGAACACACAAACATTAATAGAAATATGAACAACAAGATAGCTTATTGTTTATGACAACCTTCATTACTCATAATGGAAATTTCATAGAATAAACTATAAGACATTCATAACATAAACAGAAATGCAATGAGTTAGAACAATCTCACAGTTAATGGACATCAGCTGAAAACGAAATAGTTCACATTCAACTAATCCATATCAAAGCATTTGAAACATTCCACCAAACTTTCTCTAGCAGAAACTTGTAATTCTTTATTGCAAAAGGAAGTAGTTCTTCTTACAATATTCTCTCAAAAAATTGCTTGGGAAAGAAGTTCCTCTACATCTAAACTCTCCTATATTTATACAAAAAAGAAAAACCTTTGGGCTTCCCCAACCTTTCGATCCCAAAATTTTGTCTTGTAGTAAGTGCTCATAATTTATACAATATATTACATTTTAAATCAAAATTTAATAGAACACTTTATGAAGAGGGGCCCACTTGGTCATTTATGAACTTTTTCCATGCATGGGCCTCTGCTGCTATGCCTTCAAAATCGGAAGGTTCAAGAAAATGGATATTTATCTCATACTTAGCAGTCTGATTTTAACTACTTCTATTCTCGCCGGACTCATGCACAGCTGGTCTTCTAGTAAGTGGATACTTACTACTGCATGAGCCACTGCATTCTTCAGAATCTGTTCATCTAGATCCTTGACTTGTTGGATCTCTTGCTCATCTTTTTGATACCTGTTCTGTAGATGTTCTATGAACATCTCATGTTCTAGTATCACATCCAATATTTTTTATGCAGAAACATGGCATCTATTGTATGTGGCCAGCACTCTTCTGCAGTATTCCATATATGCTCCTTTCATTTTCTTTACAGTTTTCTTGAATTCTTCTGCAATATTGATTGCAAACTCCAACAAATCATAATCCTGCTTTAAACTCTGTCGATCTTTAACTGGTAGCTCTGCAAGGGTTTCCTCATTTGTCTCTATCCACACTATTCTTCTTGTCAGAATACCCAAAATCTCTTGAGATCTGTCCACAAAATAAGACGTGGTGTCCAAGATTTCTTCTAATCTGCTATCTATTTGCAAAATCTTACACCTTTCTTCCTCAATGTGTATTTGCAGTTGGTGGATCCTTCTTTGTTGAGATAGAACATGTTCCTTCAAAGGCTGGACATCTATCTTATGTTTCGTGGCATATTTCAGTGATGCTGTCAATGAAGCATTTTGTCCCTCCAAAACTGCTACCTACATTTGATACTATTTCTCTTTTTCTTTAGTGGCAGCCTTCTCTGATTCTAACTCAATGACCCTGTTTTGCAACTGGGTCTTCTCTGCACTTAGATTTTCTTAGGACACCTGGAGGTTATCTTTCTCATATTTCAATACTTGATTCTCTAGCTGTAGCCTTTGTAATTCTGCTAAGATGTTATGAGCATCTTTTTCAATTTTTTCTGTAGAAATTTCTAAAACCTCCTTATTAACCTGCAGAGTCTGGAGTTCAGTATTTGAAGTCCTCACTTCATTCTGTATGTCCTCAAATTTCCTCTTCAACTTATTGCCTTCATATCTCTCTTTCTTCAGTGTTTCTCTTAATTGAGCTGCATTCTTTTTGGACTGCTCAAGATCCATGATCAGCCTATCTACATTATCTTCAGTAGCTTGGTTTAATGCCACCCCAGCTCTTACTGTCAATCTTGGATCTGCATCTGTCCCATATACCAAAGTCTTGTCAGTGATCATCTTTCCCAATTGTCTTCCTGTTTCAACCTTTTTCTCGGTTCTTTTAACAATCCTTTTCTTCTTTTTGTCATAGAAAATGGTGTTGAAATCAGGTATCTCCTCCCCTTCTTTTTGCATGAAAGGGATCAAATTCATTCCAGAAAACATAGCTTGGCCTTGAGTGCTGCCAGAAGTTGCAGCAGGCTCCTGTGGATAAGGATTATCTTATCCATGCCCTTGATCTATATGATCATGTTCCCCCGGTGTATCCATCTGGTCAGTAGTCTGCTGATCTTTTTTAGATCCTGTTAATCTCAGACCCTCACTTTCATCTTGTCTTTTCTTTATCTCTGCTTCTTCATTTCTCTTTCTCTCCTCCTCTTCCTTCTTTGTTGCTTCCTCTGCAACTCTCTTTCTTTCTTCTTCTTCATTCTTTAGCCAGCTTTCTGCCTCTTGTGCTAGTCTTCTAGCATCTTCTTCTCTCTTTCTAGCTTCTTCTTCTTCTTCAACTGTCTTAGTATTCTGTACAGTTTTGCCTCTCCCGCCTACAGTAGTGATTTTTTGTTTAAATCTCTTCTTCAAGGAAGTCATATTCTTGGCACTCCTGAAGGTTTCTTCATCCTTGTCCCAGAAGTTAGTATACTCAAAATGAATGTTTGCCTCTTTGCAGTGTTCTGCTACCTTATTCCGGGAGTCATTCCTGTGAAAGTTCATCTCACCAAAATGGAAGTGCTCCAGCTCCTGCACAAATTCTGAAGTTTATTTTACCTTTGAAAACTTATAACTCCCTAGCCAGAAAGGTAAGGTATGGCAGGAAATGCTGCCCTTTTATGCTCAAACAAAAAAATCCCCACACCATCAACATATACCTGCCTGACTGCCTCCTTATGCAGCACATAATAAACGGCATATTTAGGGAGTAGAGAAGGTTCTCTGGAACCCCCATACATTCTGATATACATACCTTCCTCAGTTAAATAGTAGTCTCCATATTCCTCAATGACCTTGAACGCTTCTTCGGACATGCAATTGCATTCGGTCAGGAAAATTAGAGTGTACAACGGCATAATGAAATGTTCACATATTTCTCTGTAGTAACCATGATATTTGTGTGCCCACAGTAACTTGTATGCAGTGTATATCGAGGTCCTATCCCTATCCCAATTACACCTCAAGGCTGGGAAAGATTAGGTACATAGTATACAATCAACTAGGATAGAGCTCGTGTATAATTTTGACTTCTTCTGTGACACTCCCCCCAAGGATGAAGATATGCATGCTAAGAGGCTATTGGACACTATGTTTTCTGTTGGAATATATTAAACCCACTCACAACTTAGGATAAAAGANTCTCTCTTATTTTCCTATGTATGCTTGTGAGAATTCTTAGTAGCAAGATCTATTTCTTGTGCTTCTTCTTAGCATCATTGCACATAGCATTGATCTATTATTTCTACATTTTCCCAATTGAATATGGTTCTTTGAGTGGCCACATAGAAAATAATTGGTATCCATCCCAATTTGAAGCTTTTTCCATGAGCTCTCCCAAAAATTCTATTCAACATCAGTGCTATAAATCTATAAGGGGTCCGGAGAGTGGCTGTATCATATTCTCCTGATGGCCTGGTTCGAAAGTTCTTCCCTGGTATCATCATTCTCTTAATTGTTTCAACCAGGTCCAAATTTGTCTCTTTCAACCAGCTTTCAGTTAAGTAAATTTGAGCACGAGGCAGGTGATATGCCATTAAGACATAAGTAGGACTATATGCAACGTATCCCTATTTGGCAGTACTTTCCAGGATCATTGTAGTTACATCTGCCTTAGGCAGAATCCAGCCGATCACCTATGAGCATGGGAACAACTCAGGTCTTATGGCTACCTTCATAAGAGTCGATTTCTCGATATTTGCATAAATAGTCAGCTCTTCAAATCCTGCATCAGGCACATTCTGATTTACAATCATCCTATATATTTCACCCCATTTATAATCTGGCTCTACCCCAATGGTAGCTTTGGTATCTTCATATATGTATTCCACCTTGGTGATGATTTCAACCTCTGGTTCTCCCTCGGCAACAAGATCCGTATTCTTTTGTCTTTTAGACATATCTCCTTTGAAATAGTCACCCTATCATAAACACAGCATGTTCTTAGACCATTTGAGCTTTTAGTTAGTGTTTTAGTAACAAAGAAAAACTGTATCAAACCATTTACCTCTTCCATATGCATTCTTAAAAATAAACTATACACAGCATTTATGCATGAAAAGAAAAAATGACAAAGCAAAGAAAATATTCTAAGTCCGTCGTTTGTAACTTAGAACACAACTCTGATAGAAAAACTCATCATTTAATCTGGACTGCATTCGAACTAAACTAACTCCTCCAATAAAACGTGAACACACTATCAATAAGGATAATCCTCAAATGTGAGACCCAATACTGTGTTCTTATTGCGGAAATCCCCAACTCGATCGAAAATAAAAAAAACCTTCCATCGTCCACGAAAAAAGGGTAAACGTATATGAAAACTGAAACCCTCCCCGGACGGCCATAAACAACCCCAAAATAGGTGGTGCAGACAGCGTAATTCTTGTCTGCATCGAATACCTAATCTTTCTGACATGGATAGAGCATCCATAATGGCTCAAAAGACAGGCTCAAAAAACTCCCACCTCTAAAACTGTCAAACTAGTTGATATGCCTTACGATAATAAGCATGCCGTGAGGATAAAAAATTCATTCTACACGGAGGACTACACAACTATGGGAATGCCAAACCAGGGAAGACCCTAGTTCCCAAAATGACCAATAAATTCAAGAAGAAGAAAACCGTGGTTGGCCTACCTAGCAAAGCGATGTTCAATCGACGGGATGACCCAAGAACCTCCACGATAGCAAGCCAATTGAATGAAATCTGGATAGATGGGCACGGTGGTACAGCTCAATCAATGAGGACTGGAGCAGATGCATTTTTCAACCAAAGATAATAATAAAAAAGACTCCACCTCTATATATAACCTTTGGTAAAAACAAAATGGCAGGAAAAAACCCTATCGATGAGCGAAACTACTAAGCGTCGGGTAGATAGTTCACTAAGAAGCCGCAACGATGGGCGAGAAACATACTACGGGTTCTATGATAAATAAAATCTTCGGCGTTCAGAGGCTCTAAGGCTAATGATCGATGACATAAAGGACAACGCACTTCCACAGTGTTGGCGAGTTAAATCTAAGCGTTGTCGTAGTGTCAGTGAATCCGAGCACTAAACGTCGTCGTAGTCATGTATCGGAGATGGGAACCACTAACCACTAATGCGTTGACAATTGAAAACACTAAGCATCGGGTCATATAGTCTGATCGACAGCCGCAACGGCGAACTCACAAACAACTACAGTTCCGCAACAAAATACAACGCGTCGACGATCGGAAGTTCTAACTGCTAAAGGTCAGAACTTTAATTCTAAATGCCTCCATAGTGTCGGCAATGCAAAGGACAAACCCTCCGATCAAAGTCAAAAAATGCTCTGATAGCGAAAAACAAAGTCATCAACAATCAAAAGGTTAGAAAAATAAAGGCCATGGATTCAGCGAGAATAAGAACTGTCCGTCGGGACGTTCATCGTTTCCCTTCCGAAATGTTCGCGGCATAGAGAACTAATGCCCCGACTCAAAATTCAACTAACTTTCGACAGCGATCGAAGAATCAAAAAACAAACGTTAAGTGTTCAAAATAAAACGAAAGGCTTTTTGGTTGGGCAACGGAAATATTAGTTCATTCAACCTCCGACACAGCGGAAACAAATAGTCAATCAATCATCCGACTTCCCAAAGGTCAAAAGAAATCAACAAACCTGCTAGACAAAAATAGGAGGGTCCAAAATTTTTTAGAAATTTGGGAAATAGTTGCAGCTGCAACACTCTGTCAGGTCAATATCTTGGTATTTGTTGTGCTAAGCAAAAGGGACTGAACCTGGGTCGGGATCCCGAGAGGAGGGACACAAAATACAACAGACACCTTGGTGCAGAAAATTGTAGATAGAGAGAAAGCATTTGGAAAGAAGAACAGTGAGCCCACTGGAGAGACCCTTTGCCTTACTCAAAAAGTAGAGAACCAATCAAAATAATATTCCAAAGGAGAGAGAAACAAAAGAGGACATGGAAGAAGAAACTTTAGAGGAAGGGGGGCAGAAAAAACTCAAGCAAAATACCATATATGAAGTGTAAGCATTGTGGGAGAAATGGACATGAAGCAGATCAGTGTTGGGATATTTGGGACTCCATCAAAGAAAGGCAAAACCAAAATAAAGAAGAAAAAACTAAGAGCCAAGAGATTGGTAAAGATCTTGATTCTGCACATTGTAGTCTTGGAATAAATAAAATCACATATTTTTCATTTAATAAAGATTGGCAGTTGCTTGATATTAGTTCAACATCCCACATAAAATTTAGAAAAGGTTTGTTTGAATAATTGAATGATGATGTAGATGGAATAGGGTATTGTAGACCAATCTAGCCTTAAACCAAAGGGAATTGGTTCCATTAGGCTCAAACTGCCTAGATTCCCTAACTTTTTAATGCAAAATGTTATATATATTCCAGAGTTGCAGAGATTCCTACTACCCTTGGTGTAGATTTGACAGCAAGGCCATTCCATACACATGTTTGATGGAATCACAGAGATCAGGAAGTCCTTTGACAACCAGGTCATCATGACCAAATATGAAGATGGAAAGTTTTTGAAGCTAAAAGGCTCATCTGCAAGATTTCATAAATTTGTCTACCTCTCTCAACATGGAGAACGTAAATTGTCATCGAGTTTATTATGGCATGCTAGATATGGTCATCTTCCATTCTTAAGAACATGAACAAATGTGATGCATGCATAGTAGGAAAACATTGTAAGAAGCCATTTCAAGAGTCAAATTTCAGAGCATGTAGAAATTTAGAGTTGGTTCACTTTGACTTATGTGGCCCCATGCCTATTCGTTCTTCCAATGGTAATAGATATCTCATGGCCTTTGTTTATGACTACACCATAATGTTTTGGGTATACTTGTTAAAGACAAAATCTGAAGCGTTTTAAACATTCAAACATTTTCATGCATGGATAGAAAATCAATAGGAATATCATATTAGCACACTTCGCATTGATAATGGTAAAGAATACACTTATAATGCTTTTTATTACTATCTTCTTCAACATGGGGTTGCACATCAAACTTTAGTTCTATACGATCCTCAACAAAATAGTGTGGAAAAAAGAAGGAAATGAACCATAATGAATATGGTATGCTTAATGATGTTTTTCAAGAATGTAAAATTGATGGTTTGGGGTGATGCAGTGTTATGTGAAGCCTATTTGATAAATAGAATTCCATATCATGCTCTTGAAAAAACTTGACTCCGCATGAAATGTGGTATGTCTAGATCCCTTTGGTGAGGCATCTCAGGGTCTTTGGTTCCACCTTCTATGCCTTGATGCCAAAGGATCAAAGAGACAAGCTTGGTTCTCAAAGTCAAAAATGCATTTCCTTGGGGTATTCAAAAAAATCCAAGGAATATCATCTTTATGATGAGGTAAACAAGAATTTTGTTGTTTCCAGAGATGTGATTTTTCTTGAAACTAATAAAAATGATGAGTCTATTGATAGACAACTTGATTATTTGGATAAATTCTCCCATCTAAAGACATATTATGGATTTGATAATAAAAATGCACATCTTGAAGGGGGGGTCCCTATATTGGATCAATCTCTAGAATTTCCTTTTGAAGCACCAACACCCCCTCATGAACAAACTCATGAAGAAGAAGTTTTGGCCACTTCACCTGAATAGGAGAGTCAACTAGATGATGTGATTGAGAGGATTGGAAGATTGAACATTGAAGAAAATGAAGCACCACCAGCAAATAAACTTGGGCCATCATATAAAGTTCCAAAATGGGCCAGAAAGACACTTGAAATTTTCCACCCGGATGAAGTTGGAAATAAGGGAACATGGAGTTCAACCAGACAAGAAGATGGAGGAGATGCAAATAACTCAGGTGGTCACATGGATGTATCCTTTGATTGTGAGTTGAATTTATCTACTAACTTTGAAGCAACTTCCTTTGAAGAGGTTTCTACTCATTATGAGTGGAAATAAGCCATGCATAATGAATATGATGCGTTGATGAAGAATAGAACCTACAAGCTGGTTGAACCTCCAATTGGAACCAAACCACTTGGATGCAAGTGGGTATACAAGAAAAATACATATCAGATGGTTCACTTGGAAAGAATTGTTGGCCCTAGAAAATATTTGGTACATTTTAAGAAAACAGTTTTGGTGTGAACAGTGTTAAAGCAAAGTGGTCCGTCAAAGCAAGGTCAACTCCGATGAAGTAGCCGAGAAATAGGGAAGATGGGTGTTTTGAAAATGTTAATATATGAAGTTAGATAGCTAGTTATATTTTTATGTCCACTTGTATTTATGAGTCCAACTAATGGGAGCGGGGTTGGGATATGAATAATCATATATATATGTAATCGGTTTAGATTTTTGGGTCATCTAGTGAATGAAAAGATGAAGCGAACTAGTAAGAAAGTATGAAAATTTTTGGTCTTGTGTCAAGTTTATTTTTTGGGGCATGTTGTAAGGTTAAGAGATTCGCATGGAAGTTGTGATGATCTGCAAGTTGTGGTGAAGATCCATTATAATAGAGGAAGGAAAGAAATCTGCAAGCTATGTGCATATAAATGAAGTTCTTATGTACCGCGACTCATTAATAAGAAGCGCTTTTGTGGTTTTCTCCCGTCTTGGGTTTCCACATAAAATCATGGTGTTGAATGTGTGTGGATGATGTTATGATCTGTTGTGTTTCTTTATTCCATTCTGAATAATAATGAATGAATGTTTCTTAATGAGAAATTTTATGAATGATACGAGCATTGCATAGATGATGAATATATGTCATAGTTAGTTAAGTTCTATGTGTGGAATATTTATAATCTATTAAAGTTCATTATTTTTCTAAGATCCATTATGTTGGGTATTATGGATGTTGGACTGCTCTCCTTCACTGCTGCCAAAACCTGGTTCCTACAGTTCCCATAGGTACCTTAGGTGAGACTTCATCAGCTTCGTAGATGATGCCAAAAGGGTCGGTATATTGGGATGTGTTGCTGTGTATGTTTAGGTGAAACTATGTCGAAGTAGAATTTGTGCCAACAAGCACAAAGTAAGGCTCATGGCAAAGTTTTATGCACGGAAGGAAGGAATCGACTATGAACAGAGGTTCTCCCCCATAGAAAAATGGGATACCATATGCACCTTTTTTTCTTTGGTTGCACAAAATGGTTCGGAAGTCCACCACATGGATGTAAAAAATGTTAAATTTAATGAAGAATAGGATCTTCAAGCTTGCATGAATTCAATGAGAAAAGAAAGTTGCAAAAGAGATGAAATAATTTAGTAGATATTGATCAATTACTCATGGAAATTGCACACACATGGAGACAAAATTGGAAGAATATCATTACATCCATTAATCAGTATATTGTATGCAATACATTGGTGTTACAAATAGGATAATTTGAATGGATAAGATAGGATTCAAATCTACCAACCTGGACTGACTCCATAACTAACTCGATGTGGAAAAATCGCCACTAGAGCTCACTAATGCAACTTCGGATCATTGAATCAGTTCAAAAATAGTTAATTGATGTAGGTAGGTGAGAAAATGCTCCCTACCTCCCTTAAATCATGCAAATTGGTTCTAGGATGACTCAGAGTGATCTAACTGATGGGAATCAGAGGATAACTGAACATAACTAAATACCTACTAGGGTCAATTGCTGGAGATTGTTGGTGGAACTCAGAGTGGGTTCCTAAATTATAGGGATTGGTCCTCTGATCTCCTAAACTTATGTAGATAGGTGCATTGAGTGGTATTTTTTCCCCAAGTCATGAGTCCCCCATGCACTAGTGAAGTGGCAATAACCTCCTAAGCTAGTAAAATACAAATAGACTATGGTGGTCAAGGGAGGAATAATTAATAATCTTGACACGCCCCCTTAATCCTAACTTAGAAAACATGGGCCCTGGTAATTAAGACCAAAGGTCAACCATAAAATCTAAATGCAAAAAATGATTTCTTAACAACGGAGGAAATGGGGAAAACCTCATGGGGAAAATTCCCCCTCAAAATAAGCAAGAAAAACTAGGATCAAGCTTTCATATCAAGAGAATATTTTCTTCTTGAAGAAAAAAATTGTGAAAATATGTATGCAATATGCATCGTTGTGGAGCAGTAATGTAGTGTGATGGTCCTTGTGTGCACTAACTTCTTAGTAATGTGCATGTGAACCTCTCTGCCTTCTTCCAATCCAATGACAGATAGGAGAAGAAATGTTTCCTTTGTCTCTTCTTTTCAGAGGAAGAGTGACATGATCCAATTTGTTCTTCAATGAGGAGAATTGTTGATAAGACCTTACCACTATGTAGCATCTCGCTGGGAGTTTGTAGCACCTCTATGGAAGAAGTGAATTTGCTTGAAATAGTGCAAGGCTCTCTTTTTGAAATAAGTATCTTGTTCTCCTCATGTCAGGTGACTCTCCAGTTATGTTCCCAGCTGCCTTAAGAACATTTTGAGCCCATTTAGGCCTAGGATTGGAAGTAGGGGCTGGATATGGATCTGGATATGATTGAAATTTATCTTCAATTCCATAAACTGATTCAACTTGGTCCTCTTATTTGGATTCTTAATCTAAAACATTAATGGAAACATTATCATATGCAAAAGGTTTACTATAGGATGAATTTACCTTCCCTTTCAAATGGCAGTTGAGATGGAACTAGATCTAAGTATGGAAAAAAGTGTGAGAATTTTATGCCTTGGAGGCATGGTTTGCAACACCTTTCACTATAAGCTTCACAGTTTATATATCTGAGATCTCCACTGAGTCAAGACCAAATACCACTCGCTTTGGTGAGCTTGTATGATTCATCTGGTATACATACAACAAATTTGTTGCTAAGGAGGGTACATAGAGTACATTCTTGAACACTTTGTGCTCTAACTTGATTGAACCCTTCCCTTCATCTTGGATTTGGGTTTCATCTCCATATGAATACTTGGACTATCAATAAGTTGTAATGACGAGAATGATTCTTTGGATGCAGCCATGTGATTGGAATCTCCTGAATCAATGAGGAAGGCATGTGATTTTGAAAAACCAACCTTTAGTGCATGACATCTCTCATCATGATCTTGAGTATTGTCTCCATAGTCAACCTTCCTTGTGCCTTCAAGGAGGGAAATATTGTGGTGTTCAAGGAGTTTTGACATCTGATCTATGGTCTTCTTCATACACTATTTCTCTGTATGGTTTCCTTTCTTACAGTAGGAGCACTTTCCCTTGTTAAACCTCTAATGTTTTTCCTTCTTAGAGCCCAAGGCTTCATCTATTGAATCAAACTCTTCCTTGGGCTTGAATTCAATGTTTTTTTTTTTCTTTTCCTTTCTGATTCCTCCTTGCTTGCACATTATTTGTCTCACCAACCAAGAGAGCTTGATTTGGAAAGGCTCTGAGGGATCCCATCTATATCAATTTGTCGTGTTCCTGTATTAGAGACTCTGTGAAGGAATCAAGGGATGACATTCACCAATTAGGAGTAGTCAGTATACCAGAGTGAAAGGTGGATATAAACACTGAGAATTATGGGCCAAGTTTTATTAGAATGCAGATCACCAATTGCTCATCCTTCTTCTCAACCCTGCACAGCTTGCATTGCATGATTGGTGATTTGAATTTTGAGAAAAATTGTTGTATAGTTTCGAAGTTGTTGGGTTGTAGTGCTATCTACTCATTCTCCAAGATATGGCCTCTAATATCGTCATGCTTTCCAAAGAAGGATTCAATATTATCCCATACTTATTTTGGAGTTCGCATTCCATCAAGATGGAAAAGTAGCTCCCTAGAGATGTGAATACACATGAGGCCAAATTCTTCATCCAACTTGTTCATATGCTTCATATTTTTAAGAGGATGTTGGGGTTCGACCTCTCTGCCCATGGTGACTCTGTATAGACCCTTGTTGCACAAGACAATATGCATACCATCTCTCCAATAAATATAGTTGAAGTGGGTGAGGATTCTAGGTGTAAAAGTTGTTGAATTCTCCATCTTACAGCTTCAAGAAATATCTAATTCTTTAGAAAATATTCAATTTACCTGCAAAAACACTTCAATTCGAATCAAACCAATTCAAACACTCTACACTTTGACATGTGCACTTTCTTTGGGTGCATCATACCTGGCTAGACTTCTTTGGACAAGATCCAGAGGGAGCAAGGAAAGAATACCAATATTTATGTGGAACCCAATTGCTTCTAGTGCATCAATGAAAGTTTCTGAGGTTTGAAGTTGGCCTGGATACCTGCTCTAATGCCATGTTAAATTTAATGAAGCATAGGATCTTCAAGCCTGCATTAATTCATTAAGAAAAGAAGGTTGCATAAGAGACAAAATAATTTAGCAAAGACTCATCAATAACTCATGACAAAATTGCACACACATGGAAACAAAATTGGAAGAATATCATTACATCCATTAATCAGTATATTGTATGCAATACATTGGTATTACAAATAGGAGAATTTTATTGCGTAATATAGGATTCGAAACTACCAACCTAGACTAACTCCGGAGCTAACTCGGTATGGGAAAATCACCACTAGAGCTCACTAATGCAACTTCGGATCAGTGAATCAGTTCACAACCAGTTAACTGATGTAGGTAGGGGAGCAAATGCACCCTACCTCCCTTAAATCATGCAAATTGGCACTAGTATGACTGAGAGTGATATAACTGATGGGAATTGGAGCATAACTAAACACAACTGAATACCTACTAGGGTCAAATACTGGATAATGTTGGTGGCACTCGAAGTGGGTTCCTAAATTATAGGGATTGGTCCCTAGAGATCCTAAACTCATGCAGACATGCGCATTGAGTGGTACTTGTCCCCCAGGTGAGTTCCCCATGCACTAGTGAAGTGGAAATGATATCCTAGCTAGAAAAAAACAAATAAACTATGATGGTAAAGGGAGGATTAATTAATAATCCTAACAAAAACAACTTTATTGAACGTAAACTTGGAAGAAAATGTCTTCATGTCTCATCCAGAAGTATTTTTTGTGAAGGGACAAGAAAAAAAGGTTTACAAACTTGTTAAGTCCTTGTATGACCTGAAACAAGAACCTCGAGAAAGGTATGAAAATCTAACCGAGCATCTTCAGAAGATAAATTTCAAACATTATAATCTTAATGATGCAACATTGTTTATCGATAAAGTTGGAATATATATTGTGTTTCTTGTGTTGTATATAGATGACCTTTTGAAGATAGAGAACAATGAAAGCTATATTTCATCCATAAAGAAATATTTGAAGGGATTTGAAATGAAATATCTAGGATACCTTCATTATCACCTGGGAATTGAAGTGACTCAACATCCTAAGTACATATTCATCTCCCATAAGAAGTATGTTGGAGAATTGTTGAACAGATTTTGCATGACACAATGCAACCCTCTCTCAACTCGAATGGAACAAAAGATGAATCCTGCATTTGATTGAAGGAAAAGAATTCGAGGATGCAACCAAGTATTGACAACTTGTAGGAAGCCTTATCTACCTTACCACTACCAGACCAAATATTTCATATATTGTTGGCACCCTTTCAAGGCTCATGCACAAACAGTGTGAAGGACATTGGTCTCCTACTAAAAGAGTTCTAAGATACTTGAAGGGGACTCAAGACTTTGGACTCAAGTACTCTAAGGTGGATGTCTTCAAACTTATAGGGTATTCTGCTTCATACTTTGATGGTGACAAAGAGACAAAAGTGTCTACTTATGGATAAATAATGAGTCTTGGATCAATAGTTGTCTCCTGGATATCACGCAAAGAGTTAGTTCCAGTGGATTCAAAAAAAAAGGCAAAATATGTGGTCGCTACTAAAGCGATGAAATATATTGTATGTCTCATAAATATACTTGAATATTTGCTATAGAAACAAGAGAAATCCACACTCTTATTTATCGACAACACTTATGCAATCAAGTTGGCCAACAATCCTATATTCCATGATCGAACCAAGCACATCGACACGAAGTACCATTTGATTCAACATCATGTAGAAACCAAGACAGTTCATCTACAACATTGTTCCATGAATGAGCAAATTGCAGGCATCTTCACCAAATCACTTGGACGAGAAAAGTTTGAAAGGTTTAGAAACATGCTCTGACTTACAAACATCCCTTCAGATTAGGGGGGGGATGTTGGAATCCTAATCCTATGGGATTATGGTTCCAATATGAATTTGTAAATATTGTAAACATTTATGAGAAGATGAAATGAAGAGCCTCCATAAAGTTGTTGGAAGATGAAAACCAATAGCCATATGCAAATGTATAAATAAATGTTTTTACTGCATTGAATAATAATAATTTGGGATTTTTCATTCACACACACGCACACACACACACACACACACACACACACACACACACACACACACACACATATAAACTAATAATAATAATTAAGTAATTAATAATAATTGTATAATCAATAACAAATAAATTAATATAAATAATTAAATGATCAATCATAGTTAAATTAATATACTTAATATAATAATCATCATCAACAACAACATTCTAAATAATTAAATAATCAATAATAATTAAAATAATAAAAGTAATCAAATAATCAACCACAATGAAAACAATAATATAAATAATTAAATAATCGATAATAATTTAATTAATAAAAGTAATCAAATAATCATCATCAACAACAACAACAATAATAGTAATAGTAATATAAATAATTAAATAATCAATAATAATTAAATTAATAAAAGTAATCAAATAACCAACAACTACAACAATAATAAATATTGTAACAAGATGCAACTTTGACATTAAAATGATGCAATTTGAGAGAATACAATGCATTGTTGATAGAATATGATGCAATTTTTATGCAGATGTGACACTACAATAAGGAAACATTGATGTAATACGACACAAATATAATACTAAAAAGACACAAAAGTTCCATATTTAGATGTTAGAATGACACATATACAACATTCACATGATGCTAAGACTATGTAATATGACACTAACATGACATAAATATGATGCTAAAAATAGACAAAAGTTACAGATTTTAATGTCGGTATGAGACACATACAATATCCAATAGAAAATATTGACGCCAAATCAACATCGAAACATGCTAATGAGATACAACAAACATGTTTTTGACACAATAACACTGTAAAGTTGATGCTAAAATTTATTTTTTAAGAGAATGTGATGCAAAACAATGCAAAATGACTTTTTGTAATGCTTATTTCATCATTAGGATAATGTCAAAAAGTGTGTGAATAAAAAAAATATGTTGTTGTATAGAGGTGTAACGGTGAAAAATTGACACAAATCATGACGCCCCACAATTCATTTTGTTTGGTATCATCCAAATTTAAAAAAAAAAAATCAAAAAATACACTACATTGAAATGCTAAAGATAATGCCAAAACAATGTATTATGAATTTATTGTAGTAGTGATTTACCAAGATATTGTATCATCACAAAAATCACACACATCATAGCATGTGAGAATCGACACATCGACATCCACAATTACCTAACCAAAGTTAGTGCTTTATTTATATGCCAAAGCATCAAAAGATCAATACAACTTGAAGATAAAAACAAGGAAGTTTGAATCAAGAATATTACCACTGAAAAGTTCCAAAAAGAATCCACCTAGGATGGATTGATCATTTTTTGATGTGATAATATTGTTCAAGGCTTCAGAACCCATATTGCCTTATGTCCTTAACCTTATGAAACATGCAAAAGTTACAAGAACATGGATCATTCTATTTGAAAAATATATTTTATGCCAATGCTTTGAGGACAAAGCATTTTAATGGGCAGGAATTATAATATGCCTAGGGTATTAAAAAATATTGTAATAACGTTATAAACAAGTACTAAGTAATAATAGTAATAGGCAAGCACCGAGGGTTAGCTCAAGTAGTCATGAGCCAAACGTGACATCTATCCAATGATGTAGGGGAGGTCGCAAGTTCAACTCTATTTTATTCCCTTAGGGTGAGGCATATGGGACATAAGCACCATCCACTTTATAATGGGTACCATCCTTAAAATGAGGAGAAATACCTAAGTGTTTCTCGAAGAGTTATATTCCAAGAAAAAGAAAGTAATAGGTGATAATTTAGATTTATGTTGTAATAATAATAAGACATGCATTTTCCCGAAAGTTATGACTTATCGCTTCAATGTGTATTTATATACACACCATTGTATCTCACTTCATCAATCTCATATATTATATTTATGTAATAATAAATATCTATTTATTTAAATATAGATCATATAGACTTTCTTCTTCATGGAGATGATTTCATGAAGTGGGTAATCAAGTTGTTTCATTCCAAACTATATATTGATTAGGTAAATGTCATAGTTGAGTTGCAAACCATTTTTCTTTTACTTGATTTTGGAGCAAATCAAAATTTAAAAAAGAAATTTCTCCAATATAGTTTTTAACTATATATATATATATATATTCAAAGAACATAATATCATCAAGCATCCTTTCACTACAGCATACAACTTTTTGAAAGTGCTTTGGAGATGATTATTCACATGGATAATGGAGATTTTCCTCAAGATCTCAAGCCTTTCCTCCTTTATTTTTGCTTATATGTGAGATGACAAATCATAATATAATCCTAAATGGTTACATTGATGTGTTATTTTATATACATTACCAATCATGATATAATCCTAAATGGTGATATAATCCTAAAGCATTGATGTGTTATTTTATATGAACTATATGACATGACTCCTTTTAGATGTGGACATTAATATGTCAATCTTATGCAATTTTCTATTGACCATGTATGTTCTTTTTGCATTTTGTTATAGCATAGTTATAAATATATTGAAAACACAATTAGTTTGTACATGAATTGTTATTGACAATATGGTTTTGATAGTCATGCGCCTAATAACATGCTTGAAATGTAACCTTTTTTCGAGGATATAAAGTTGTGATTTTTTTCTCACAAAATATACAAAAATTCGTACTAAGAATGGATTACACCGAAATCTTTACTATAGTGGGATTGTGTGTAAATGTTTTAACAGGCCTAGCTTTGTGTAGACTTAAATGAGCTCCAAAAACATAGTATTCAATGATTGATATATACTTTTGATATGAACAACTAAATAAGAGTTCTTGTAAATCCAATTTATATAGTATTCAATGAGTTGTACTATATGTTGATGACTTAATTTGTAAACAATGAAGTTGGAATTGGAGATGATTTTAACATTTGGGATTACAAAGTTGGGCGAAGTACATTATTTCTTGGGCATTGAAGTATGGGAATGGAAGACAATCTCATATTCCCCTTTAAAGGGAATGCTAAACAATTTAAAAAAAAAAACATACAGAGGCTAAACTCTAGTTGTGCATGGCATTCTTCGAGCGATCTTCGAGGTTAACATTGACCTAACCAATGTGGCTTATGATTAATATATATCGAAGTTGAACATAGAGAGGGAGCATAGGCAACAACGCTCGATGTACTCACGTGTGCCCGTGCACGTGGATGCATGCCTCATACAATTAATTATTCACCACCACCACTTGAGTATCCCCTCAAATCATAATATATATATAGAAGAAGCACGGGTAGGAATAAGCATGGGAAGGTTAACTTACCATTAGAATTTGGAAAGTCCAATCTGTATCACGTGATCAGATGGAGCTTACAAATCGAGGAGGAGGAGGGATGTATATATATATATTATTAGATATTAGATTTACATTGAATATATTCATTAACGTTATTATTTTCATGTAGCAGGACTTAGTCAAAAGGTAGGGTTGGAACCCCCGACACAGCACATGCCCATGCTGCTGCTTTGGTGGTCACGTATATCTCTACAATACTCCGCCAATTTGTTGTATACACGTAACCACGAAATATTTGTATACTAATCTTTAAATCGTCTTGAATTGGCCGAACAATCATTATCTTTGCGGCGAATCATGCAGCAACGAAGAAAAAAAAATATCATCGATCGCTCGAATGAAGCCTCACGGACTCGTGACCGACCGTAGACTGTAGTTAATAAATTAATCACGGAATACCTACCGATACGATGCTTTCCGGGAAGAACAGCCCGGCGTGATCCTGCCGGCCGGCAAGTCTGTTTAACGGGAAGAAGGGATGTTAGTGCGCACGCACGCGCCGGGGTCGCAGCGGGAAGCGAGCTGCCGTCGCGGGTTCGAGTTCCCCCAATGGCAGACCGGCGGTCAAATATTAATTCGCCAGTCAACTCTCGACGCATCTCCTCGGTGATTTATATTTGATTATGATTATATCCTATTTATTTTAATCTTCTTTCACCTCGGCCAGGGCGGAGCAATTCCCGGAGCACTACCGGCCGTGAATTTGCAAATTACCAACTGGCCACCAATTTCATTTGTAATTTGAATTTGAGTTTTGAGTCAAAGCTAGATAGACGAGATTGGCTACCATCCGTGGGTCATAACTATGTCCGTTGCTTTATTTTCTTCTAGTGGGCCCCACAGACACGTAGAAGGATACCACTTGGCCTCAATCCTTCGCTTTGCTTTAATGAATGAATTATTATTGCTGCTCCTCATTCTGCAACCGAATTATTACAAAACGGGTGCAAAGGACTTGCCCCCACCTTTTAACACATGCTTTTCAATAATATTCTTTTGTCATTCAACTTCAGAATTTCAATGTATAGCTGAAGCTGGTGTGTGTATTTTTATTTATAAAGAAAGCCTTTTGTTTTTTTTTGTGTGGACTGCTACTCAACTCCTGAAGTAGAGTAGGCAAGTACTTTAGCAATGAAATGAGCATTGAATTTCAGCTAGGAAGTTTCGAATACAACATCGAGGAATTATAATTATAATAGAATTATAATTATTATATTATAATTATAATAAAGTTTGAAAATTTATAATTAGCGGTTATGATTGTATTATAAGAAAGGTCATCAAGTTGCAATAAATTATATTAAGAGAAAGGTCATAAAATAGTAACAAAGTTACATGTAATAGTGGTGAGCATGATGGAGATTTTGACTACCTAAATATTCATTCGTTGGTCCTTTTTACATTGCTAAAAAGATGATCCCTTGTAACTAAATGGTCAATATTCAAACCAATTTTGAATTAGTCAAATGGAGTTTGGTTATAATAATCTGATTCTCGGACATTAAATATAAGCATTGGAAGATGGAATGCTTAAATAAGGGAACAACTCTGACACACAGATGGTGCTTCAAAATTGGACAAGGTTTTGATGGAAGGAAAGGATTGAATTAGTCAAAGGAAGTTTGGTTATAATATTCTGAATCTCGCTTATATTAAAAGTAATAAAAACATTGGAAAATGGGATGTTTAAAAAAATAAAGGGAACAGCTCTGACACAAAGATGGTGCTTCAAAATTGGGCAAGGTTGTGGTGGAAGGAGGGAGGGATTGACGGTAAAGAGAAGAGCCAAACAAACAAAAATATTTGATATTTGATTTCCACATGCATGAAGTTGGCCAGTAAATAATGAACGGGTGGTGGTATTATATTTGTTAAAGGGATAAAGCAATTGGAGAATGACACTATGCGTGCATGCATTCAGGGATATTTAGTGATAGCTTGCACGTCAATAAAAGCAAAGCATGTGCTCATAAATATATGAATTACTTGAACTTTTCTGTTTGAGTTGAGGAGAGTGTATTATTATTGATAGTTTGGGTTGTGTCGTCAAGGAAAGGGGAAATGGGAAGCATGTTGGTGGAATGAGGCAAATGGAGGGCATGCCTTCATTCTACGTCGTCTTGTGCCTTGTTGTTGTTGGATAGACTTTGCATTTGTTTGCCACGTCAACTTGATAACTTGCAATGATGTTCATTTGATAGGATGTTGTGTTTTTTAAGATAGGAAAGAAAATCTTGGGAAGGGTAACATCTATATATATATATAAGGGGTGATAAGGGTGGTAGGTGCAAGGATTCTTATTGATCTTGGTAGAATGGAAGTGATTTTCACGGGGTTAGGGACCCAATAACACTTATGTTGAAATATATGTCTTGTAGCTTGGGTTGGATATTGTCAAAACTTTTGGAATCACTCAATTCAAGATATTTAGGGACTTTTTTCATGTAATAAAGCAAGTTTGTCAAAACATCCACATTGAAAATTAGATGCAAAATTAATTCTTCAATCGAATTGCTAGTAATTTTTTAAGTATTTTAGGGCAACACTTCTTATATATTTAATGGCATAATAATCGTCTCACTAATAAGCTTGTTGATGGCACGGTTAAGTTGGACAAAGGAGTGATAGTACATAATTTTGAGCCACCTAAGAGGAGGTGGATTCCATAAACAATGAGTTTGAAGGCAACATCACAAAATTTCATAAAATCCATGGAGAAAGAGCATTTAAAAAACAACAATGTAATATTAAAAAAAAATTGGGGTGTTAGATACATTCATATCCCATGGCATGTGGCTACACAATCTGAGGAGAGCATTCAAATCTCAAATCATTTAATTTGTGTAAGCGGGAAATGATTACACATTGTCCCTTCGGATCCCCATCAAAAGGTTGATGTAGTTTGGGTTAAGGCTTGTATGGTGTACAAAGCAATAACCCATATTGATGGTGGGATTATTTCATATTGTTCAAGTCAGTGAAGGTTGAAAAGAGATTGGTTTAGTGTGCCCAAGCGCAATTTGTAGTGGCCACTCACTACCATAAGTGGTTGCCTTGCCTCTCTTCGTGTCTGGGTTCTTTCCCCTCTTGCACTTCATTATGTTCATGTAGTCTTGGGTTCGATGGAAGTACATGAGGAAACTAGTCAAGGATCAAGATTCCATTGAACACACCATGGCAAGAAATAGTGAAAGCACTAGGCTATGGCTATGATGTAAGATGGGCTACATATGAAATTACAAGCTTAAGGAAGACTCCATGGGTTGAAAGAGAAGATGGATAGTATGGAAGAAGTGTTAGAGCATTTGAGTTGCCACCTGGAGCTAATGGACCATAATCACACCCGCTTGGTGCCTAAGACTAATACCCAAGTAGAAAGATTGGAAAAAAATTGGCCTTAGCCAATGAAATCCTTCACTCTCTTCTTCGGGAGATTGTTGGACACCATCCATGTGCAGGGGAGTCTTAGAACTCATCACAACTAGACATGAAATTATTTAACAAACTACATTGGTCAGGTTTGCGGATTAAAGCATGTTGATGCTAGAAGGAACAAAAGACGATATGGCGGTTTAAGAACACCCCGAGTATGAGCATTACCTATATTTTCTTATCTATTGTTGGTATGTTTTATTATTGGGTCAGTTTGTTAGGAGTTACAATAGTAAGTTAATTTGGGACTCTCAATATTTTTTGTTGGTGTACACGGTTAAGGTTATTTTGAAGACTCTACACTTTCAAGACAAGGCATTTTGTCATGAATTGCTATGTATCTTTTTGGGATGTTTGAGGATTTTCCTCGACCTTCCTTAATATATAAGCTCATACCCATTTATGTTAAAAAAAGTGTCATTTATGTTAAAAAAAGTGTGTACACGCACATATAAATAGGCTTTCCCATTTATTTAATCATAGTAGATAAATGGGCCTCTACCCTTCCTGTGTGCATGTGCCACCAACCCATCCTTACACTTTAATTAATTTTAATTATAATTCAAGGAAGGGGGAAGAGTATTGTTTTTATGTTTATTCTTATTTTAAATGGAATATGCTTATGTGTTTGGGCCATACAGAGACCACTGAATGAAAGATATATAGTTATGTTTTTAAGGGTCAGTCATGTAAGGATAAAGGAAAAGGAGGATGAACTAATATGTTGGAATCACTCAACTAGTGGTATATACACTACGAAATATGTATATCAAGTATTATATGATACAATTGAGGAGAAATAAATAATCTAGTGGTGGAAGATTATCTAGAAATTTAAATGTCCTCTAAAGTCTCGCACATTTATGTGGCTAACTATAAGACAAAAGATTCTTACTTAGGATATTCTTCAAAAGAAAGGTTTTAATGATTTAGGTATATGTGTTCTTTGCAAGGTAAGTGAAGTAGAATATTGGGCATATACTTTTTTGTTTGCCCTTTTACATTCGAGGTTTGGCAAGATTTGGAAAGAAGTATTAATAATACAGGGGCATGGAATAGTTATTCAATTGAGGAGGCTTTCCAAAAATGGTGTAGAAGTTTTGAGGTAAAGAAGTATAAGTCTCTGCTTTTGAAATTTATTGGGTGTAGCTTGAGTAGTTGCGAGGAATGTTGTTTCCCTCCACACCTAGGTTCAAATCCCACTATGTGATATATTTTATCTTATTGAGTCGATTGTTGATGAGCTATAAATTATCTATTCATGAGTTGTTGACCGAGCATCGTTCCCTAAGAAATATAGTGTTTACCCTAGGTACCGTCCTCGGAATTGGGAGAAGTGCCCAAGCAATTTCCCTCAAGATATATAACCTAGAAAGAAAGAAAATGTATTTGTTTTTGATAGCTACTAAGGGCATATGGTTAGTGCATAATGCCTAGATATTTGATGTGCCCAGATATTTGATGACACATATACTGCTTACCAATGTGTTGTTCAAGGTTTATCTATGATGGAAAGTTTTGATCAAGCACCAAAGGAGAAATCTGCTAGAGTTATTAATGTAGAATAGATTAATATAAGTGGTGACTGGGCTTTCTTCAACGTTATAGGCCAAAGGGGTAATGATGTGTGTGAGAAAAATGGAGTATTTTTTAATTTGAAGAGCATTTTCTCTAACTTAGTGTAGGCTTTGAAAATGGTTCGAACAATTTTCTTAAGCTAGTGGCTTTAAAGTTGTTAATTATGTTTATAAGTGAAAATTATATTTAAAAAATACAAATCTTTAATAATTCAATTTTCAACATAAATTCTATATATTTAAAAAAAACTAATCTGTATGCTTCAATGGTCGTCACAAATTATAGATATAAAAAATTTACTAAATGAAAGAAAAACTATATGTTGCATCTAATTTATGAAGAGGTCAAAACTATATTACATTGTTTAATTTTAACACTTTTCAAAAGAATGGGAATATGGATGCAAATTAGCTCTCAAAGGTTGGATTACAAGTTGCTACCAATAGTTAGATCATTTAGGAATATAAAGGTATGCATTTATTTGAATATCTTCATCAACATTTTAATTAGTAAATGTATGTTGGATAGACATTCTTACATGCAACGATGCTTTTTGTTTTATGGTATTATCGATGGATGCAATGGTACTTAGGGTAATCTTTGCAACCTATATTATAAAGCATATAATGGAATAGGATGGTGATTAATTTTATAATTTTATTTTAAATGTAATTTAAAAATATATTATTAAAATGTATTTTATTTATTTTAATAAAATTTAAATAAAAAATAAAAAATAAAAATATATTTTAATAAATTATTTTAAAAAATAAAAATAAAAAATATAATATATAATATAAAATTATGATTTTTTAAATAAATAAATAAAAATATATTTTAATAAATTATTTTTAAAAAATAATATATTTTAATATAAATAAAGTTTTACATTGTTTATAAAGTTTTACCAGATTTAATGGTGTTGCTCTTATCTTGGCATAGGGCGCTTGTAGTCATGCCCGCTGGACTCTACCACTTGTCAAAGCATCTATGTTTTTTCTTAATTCTATTTTTCTCCTTACTTTAGTTTGTCGTGATTAACAAATTAATATAATAAAATTGTCCTCGCAAAATACATTCTAAAGTTTGGCAATTGTTTGTCGGTTTAGTTTTTTGCGATTTTATAATTGTCAGATGTAAAAGTGCTAAAGTTTGGCCATTGTTTGTCGGTTTAGTTTTGCGATTTTTTAATTGTCAAATGTAAAAGTGCCTAATTAACTTCTATAAGCAAATGAAAAAGATTAACTTTGAAATTTATGACAAGTTTAATTATATTAAGCTCATTAATCAATATTAAGGATGCCTTGCTTTAATAGTTGAACTTATCACCACATAAAATCATGATGCTTCGTATCAGTGGGATTGATTCATCAATTTTGACAATGACCACTTTTAAATTTAAAATAAATAAAAACTTTTTGGTGGTAGGTTTATACAAATTGCATTAAGCAAATTTATAAAGTATTTTTTTGGGCTTTTACGGGAATTTTGACTATGTGCATTAAGACATGGTAGTTTTATATTTTGTGATATATTTGAATAATATATAATTTTAAATATTTTTATAGTAGAAAATTTTAAAAATATATATAAATGTATGAAAATATTATTTTTTCATATTTATTTTAATTTATTTATTATTGATTGTTAATTTTTTTTTATCTTTTATATTTTTTTTATATATAATATTAAAAATTTTAATATAAAATATTATATGTAAAACATAAAGGAATATACAAATAAATGAAATAGCTTTTATAATGCAACAAAGATGTAATAATAAGAGGTAGTAGGTGTGAAGGGTTGTTTATAATCTTGAACTAAAACATGAATCGGCTTATGCTTAGGGATTGAGTGAGATGACAAATAAGCAATAAAAAATATTGGCATTCTATTAAGCAATGATGATGATGATGATTAACGTCTACTGAGACGAACTTTGGTCTATCGGATCTTAAGAAGGATAATACTTGGTTTACTTTAAAATATTGTTCTTGTGCTAAAAACGCTTGCCAAGAAGCTTTCCAAGCTCACTATAGTTTTGGCAAGTTAGGAGGTGATAAAGATTTGTATTGTAGCAAATACTATGAAACTCAGATCTAACGTGGGTGTAAGCAAGGCTCTCTAAGAGAAAGTGATTTTCATCCTCAATGCTCATAGACTCACAGATATTAATATTGCAAGATAACAAAGCAAGAGAGGTAATGGTCTTCTGTAATTTGACAATTACATCATCATTCAAATGAGAAGAGAAGGACAAGGCCTCTCCTATCCCATCGCCAGAATGGTACTAACAAGGGTAAAAGGGATATTTGTTTATTCGATGATATTGCTTTCGAAAACATTCTTTGTACATGCAACGCAAAATCAAACTTAATGACAAATGTTGCAGTGGGTTTAAGAAAAAGGTTATTGGTTAAGGGGAGGAAGGGAGGAGGGTTGAGCCCCATTTTTTATTCCATGAAATAAACCATTAGGACAAGGTTGTAGGAGGATAGGTGTGACAAGTGTAAACGAGTGTGTATCAAGGACGACATTAGTAGCCCCATATATATATATATATATATATATATATGATGATGGTGGTGGTGGTTAACGTCCACTAAGACCAGACTATTTATATATATATTATGCTTTAGTTTAAGATTTTGATTTTTCAATTTAAGGTTTTAATTTAAAAAAAAAATATATAATATAATTAAATTATGTCATTTGTTATTAATTAATTTAATCAAATGTAATCTATTTATAATTTAATCAAATATAATCTATTTATAAAATAGCATTTAATATCCAAAATTTCTCTACAAAATTAAAAATTAAATAAATAAATTTTAATTTTTAAATTTGTTTTTTCTTCATCAAAATGACTTCCATTATTTGATTTTTCTTCATAAAAAACATAACAATATTGATATGTTTATGTACGTTTATGCAATGCGGGGTGTTAGCATCCAAAAATAATAAATCACCAATAATGCAAAAGAGAAATTCAAAGAGTGATAATAACAAAGTAGCTTTCGAACATCAATAATATCTTGAAGGGCCAATTGAGTCGACGGGCCATGGCCTACAATAAGCCTATTAATTATTACAGCTTCTTATACAGAAGAGAACAACTTTGACCTTTTCATTGAATACGCAATATTGTGCTTCACTTTATAGAACATTCTTGAAATTACGTTGTATGTAGTACTTCCAACCTTTTTCAAAAGTTAAGTAAATTGAATATGGATTATTACAAATCAATCCCTTTAAAAATATAGTGTCATAATATAGATCTTTCCATTAGAAAAAAAAAACACCCATGTACTGCAAATAAAAAAACATAACATAAAACATTTTACCACATAAATCCAAAAACCTCAATGCAATTTAATTTTACATTAATAAATAAATTACTAAGGTTTTGGTAAACCCCACAGGTTTCATATAGTTGATAATATATGAAAATGAAATGTAAATTAACTTTATATGAAAATGAAATGCAAATTAACTTTACATTAGTAAATAAATTACTAAGGTTCGGTAAACTTCAAAGGTTTAAATAGTTGATGATATATGAAAACAAAATGTATAATAATTTATCATACACCAAATTGCATTATCAAATAAGAACAATATACTATAAACTTTGTCACATAATTTATATGTCATTTGGAAAATTCTTACATGCCATGTAGGTTATATAATCCAATTGCATTTCATGCACGGATTATTGTATGGATATGTTGGAGGATTTGTATTTGATTCATGGCATGATTAACTTCAATTTTCATAGGTTTGCATGGTATCCTTATGTAGGTTTTAAAGATTTTACAACATAAATCCAAAAACCCTTATACAAATTAACTTTACATTAGTAAATAAATTACTAAGGTTTGGTAAACCCCAAAGGTTTCATATAGTCGATGATATATGAAAATGAAATGTATAATAATCTATCATGCACCAAATTGCCTTATCAAACAAAAACAATATACTATAAACTTTTTTCACATAATTTATATGTCATTTGGAAGATTCTTACATGATATACATGCCATTTAGATCATATAATCCAATTGCATTACATGCACGGATTATTGTATGGATTACATTACAGGAGTTGTGTTTGATTCATGGTAGGATTAACATCAATTTTCATAGGTTTACATGGTAGCCTTTTGTAGGTTTTTTTCGGTTTCCCATATTTGTCTAAGTCGGCAAGTTCTCAATTTTTATAATCTTTATAAGTGTTTTTATCTTATTTATTTGTCTTTGTTAGCAAGTTATCAATCTCTATAAGTTATTTTATTTTATTGATTGTAACATTATACTCAACATAGTATAATATTCCCTTATATTGTGCTCAATTATCATAATTTTGATTATTCAAAACCATAGGTTCTTATTTGAAACTTATGATATTATCTATAGATCTAAACCTTGATATAATTTTCAAGTTGAAATCTCGATTTAGTATAGTAAAGAGATCTAACTCACCAAGATTGCATACAACTAACAACCTCCAAAATACTTGTAGACAACATGTTAGGTCTCAAACCAATCATTTTTATACCATGTTAAAGAACTATGAAAACATTTGATCAAGCAACTATATGTTCAAAGAAGCTGCGGTGTCTAAATATATCATTATAGCACTTGAGCAGAAGTGAGCATCACTCAACACATAATAAGACATAAAAAGAACAAAAAAATTCCATGACAGATCAATCCATAAGGTCATCTATAAATAGTACCAAAGTGTATCTAGTTATCTTGAAGCAAGGAAACATGGTCCACTTTGATTGGTTAGGTTTCCTAATGAACTCTTTGAATTTTTCCTGAACCTGTGCACCATTCGAATACCATGGTAAAATCGTTCGACTAATTGAATGTTCAGTCAATTGTCAATTATCGAAGATTGTCTCCAAAAGATCCAAAGTTGTGATGAACCTACTTAACCCACCATTCCAACACTCGCTACCAGCCCTTCAAAGTGCACATTTTCCCAAAATCATGCATCTATATTATCATTAATAATAAATAGAAGTGTTGGGAATTGAACTTGTAGTTGTCTATATTCTGAATCATGCATGCATATCTGACTATAAATAGAAAACTTATTTTGGTTGTTTAGGGAAAATATACACAACTTAAAGATGTTAATTTTCTTCTATTCTACAACATATTCTTGGAGATGTTCATAGGGTATTTTGTTTTCTTTTTGGGCATATTTTGTTGCCCTTAAATATTTGGGAATCATTTTGGAGAAAAATGATGTCAAATTAAGGCTTTGTTTTATATTTAAAACTGATCCATAGATTGTCACAACTACATATATATTACAATATATTTCAGTGAACAACATATTCATCCATAATCACACTACCCACCTCCCAAATTAGCTAGAACTCCTCCAAATATTTTTGTGATATGCCACAATAACTTGGGGCTTAGAGTATTATGAAAAACCCAACAATGTTACTTCTTTCTTTACTACATAAATTTGTTAAATTTAGTTTATTAACAAATAATTGGGTAGTAGGTCATTCACTCACTTGTGGTGAAGATTGTGTATCTGTTTGACTAGTTTGGATTGAGGTTTGTTCCTTTCTCTCTTACCTTGCTTATTTATTAGAAACCTTAGAGTAGAATAAAAATGGAGTAGTGTTTATCTCATGCATAAAACTCCCTCAAGTTGGTGACCATAAGAGAGATTTATTGGCATCTTTCTTTTGGTCACTTTGGTTTAGAATCCCCTTCGGGTGTTTATCCCGAGGTTGATTTATCTCTTATTGTGTACACTATTTTTGCAATCACAATGGGATTGATGCTTCCTTTTTTTCATCTCTTTCATTTATCTTTTCAACATGTGAACCTTTTGGTATTTGTAGATATCTTTAGATTCTAAAGTTCCTTATACCAATTTTCCTTTAAGGTACCTTTCAATTGTAGGTTTATCATACAAGGATAGGCCTTGGATTTGAATTCTCAATACTAATAGTTCCTATAAGATTTCTATCACTTAAAAACTACTTGAAATTCTATGAGGCGAGGAAATACAGGATGAGTGTAATGAATCCTATGCAAACCAACAATTTAAAACATAGAAACTTGGAATGGAATAAACCCCCTCTATTCTCAAGACATTCTTTTTACTATTCTTATTCGAACCCATTAAGTATTAGGTATATATTATATCAGATGTTTAGGGCCTCTCTTTTTTCACACTTCATTAGTTTCAATTCCTTGTTCCTTCAACACTAATTAATGCATTGTTAATTTACCACTTTGATAAGGCACATGATTTCTCAACCAAAACATCATGTTACCACATTTGTGTCTCATGATCCAATCTCATCTCAACTTCGTGTTACCCTGTGAATGCACGTAGGTTTTCCTTAGGATTCGATGCCCCGTGTTACTATGGACATACCTTTGAATGTGCTTATTATCTTTATGCCTTGTATTATTATTAGAGTTTCCTTCCAACCAAACCCTTTCTCCATATCCATGGATTAATATGGCTTCCTTCATAGGGAATATCTTAAGGTTCTTATGTAATCTCATATGGAACAATTTCTAAACACTTCATGCTAAGAATCCATGGAGTAGGTTATGATTAATCTCAACCATACCCTCGTATGTTTGTTTTGCATTATTTTTCATGTATTCCTTAGTCTAATAATAATTTCAAACTCATATAGACATGGTCTTTGAATAATATTTTTAATATAATAACATGTTTTTAGGTTATTTTCCTTCCCTATTTAACTCTTACCCACTCATGTATAACCTTATGGTTACTAAACACTAGAAATCTACCTTTTATATGTGAAACTTTTCTAGAATGTAGGTTCATATATACTTATAGTAAGCTTATTCTTCATCATCTTTGTATGGATGTGGAACCACTTAATATTCTACCCAAATATTCAACCCTTACATCTACACATTTTACCTTAAAAAACTATTAGTTCTTTATGCTCTCATCCTTTGCCTTGGAAACTCTCTTCACTACCCAAGCTTAGTATATTTCTTTTAAATCAACTTTTGTTCAAACATGTGTCCTTATTCTTTCATTCATGATCATATGCCATGCTGCATAATGATGTTATTTTAAAACTCTCGCCTCAGTCACTCTCACCACTTATCATAGGGTTATATCTACCAATTCCAATAGCTTTTGGATATTTGTATCCATCATTTTTACATTTTTTTGTCCTTACGACATTGCCATTTAAATTTTTATAAGCATCAGATATGGAGAAGTAGGAAACATTACTAGCTCATGTCCATAGGTGGCATTGAGTAATCCATTCATTTAAAACACATGTGGACATGCCAATAGTGGCATGTTGGGTGAGTGAAAGAAAGGTGTTGTTAAAGCATCCATTAGGTTTCAAGTCTCACCTAAGACATGGTCACACTTTTGCTTGTGCTTATGTGCAACAATACTTGCAATAATGGTTAGGGATAGGTGCAAGTCTTGCATAAATTTGGTGCAATAAATACCCTACTATTCAAGGCATAAGATTAACCAAAGGATTGCTTTCATAAGTCCATGCACATGTGCTCATCTTGAATGAAATCAACCACCCAAAAAAACATACATAATCTAAGAATATCTTTAAACAGTTAACCAATTCTATAAGACCTCTTGTGTTTTTCAACCTAGTTATGAACAACATAAGTCATATGAGGATGTCATCGAGAAGTAGCTTATTAAAGTAGGTCTTCAAATCAAGGTTGGCAGTGCTTATAAGACATAATGTTTGGTTTTATCACATATACAAATATTTATTTAGTTGGAGATGGAGTCATAGAAATCATAATCAAGTATGCACATGACACCAAAAAATAATTATCCAATAAGTCCCATAAAACATACTTATATATGAATCTAACAAATATTGTAACCTAGAATAAATAATAGTCCATAATGATGACTCCTTTGTCACCAAATAATGAATTCATAAATAGGAGGATCCTAGAAGATAAACTCCCATGTTGATCAAAGTAATTATAAGTTGGATATTTTCAGGAATCCTGTGCTTAATCACTCCCACCCTTCCAAAGAAGTGTCATAATCCAATCTCTTTTCTAGGGAGATCTAAACCTCTAAAAGGATGGCATGATGGGTTTGTAGAATTTGCATCTTGATTGGAGGGATCCACCTCCAATTGATGTGCATTGTATCTTTAAATCCAAATTAGTACATTGGGGAAGATATGACCCCCCACATACATTTAATATTTTTCTTCCTCCAAACTTTGTATAGTAAGAAAGCCTCTTTATCATTTTTCATCTTGTACAAACCCCTTCTTTACAACATAACACATTTCTAGTTTTTTCTACTTTTTCTTTGTATTTTCTTGTTAGTGTACGTAGCTTTATCTTCGTGAGGAAGATACGTTTGACTGCACTCCCCCAAGATATGATAGGTGAGTGACACTCTTTAATACATCATCTATAATAAGCCTCCGAATGTTTATCATGGTGGTGCTCTTATCTTATGCCTTGTGGAATGATTAAGCTCGCCTAATGATATGAGCACAATCAACTATAGTCTGACATCTTCTTATACAAGGAGCACACTTTCGAGTAGTATGCAATAATAAGAGGAGATTGTAGAAATTTATATACAGTGTACATTCAATATTGCATTACCATATATATGATTACAAAATTGACGTGAAGTGAAAATAATTGGACCAAGTCTCCCAAAAAATACAATAAAGTAGGTGAATGATGATTTTATAAATTGTTGGCATTATATGCAATAATATTTAAGGCTTTGAGTCAAGGTTCAATTACCTTGACACCATGAGTAAGTGGTTTGGGATATGTAGAAGCCATAAGCAAATGTGATGGAATCGTACTTCATTGTGACAAGAGGTTTACTTGTGACCATTGATTTTCTCTTGAGGGTTGTTTTTCTTTTGTAAGCAATTCATTCACTTAAATTCATACAAATATAGATATATTCACCATTAAAAATGAGTGACAATGTAAAATGATATAATTTTTTTTTTGAAAGTGTACAATTTTATAATGAATAAGAAAAAAAAGTTCATGAATATGGATAAGATGAATTTTTAAAAGCCACAATTTATTTTAGTAAAGATCTATATTTAAACTTATGCATAGCATGGAACAACTAAATGACCCTATTTTTATTGCATTGAATTTGACAAACACAAATTTCTATAATATAACCAATTTATTGTTCAAATTGCAATTTTAATGATATAAATTGATTAAGTAGCCATTGGTTCTACTTCAATTGCAATTTTGAAATGCCCAACTTACAAATTTAAAAATATTGCAGTTTGAACTATTAAATTTTGGTTAGAAATTCTTAAAAAAAAACTACACTATTTAAACCCACAAAGAAGATATTTAAATGAAAGCGAGAAATTAACATCCAAATACGTATGAGTTTCATCACATGGCTAAAATAAAGTACATTCTTAGCATGTTATATCATAACTTGGGCACATGCACTCCTTCGAAGCTTAACTCGAAGTGGGTGTATATAGTGTGTGAGGAGAAGGGCCCACTTTCCTCCTATAAGCCCTTATCGATGAAGCTGTAAATCATTCTTCGACGAAATAGGCCTTTTCCCCTATCCCTACCCTTGATGGTCCCAAAACAAACTTTTCTTCCATGCCCTTGATATTTGTGTCTTTGATATACTTGCATGCATGAGGAACCTATAGAAATGTACATGTATGTAGAGAAGGGGAGTCCCATTAAAAGGGCATCGAGTTCAATAAAATAATTTACTTTGTCACATATATTGTATATGGCACCTCAACATTGAAAAAAGAAAACAAAGATAACGTTGCCAGCGATTCTTAGTTTGAAACTATTTCAATCATAGAACATGTCCACTTGTTCCTCCTTACTAGACTATCTCCACCCCAACCCCTTTTATAAATCTATTTCCCAATCATAAGAGACTTTAGGTGTTATCTTGGTTCAAGAGAGGGACTCATCAATTGAGAGGTCTTTCATAACAACACACGTGTATAGGGAAAGAGGATCAAGTGTGTACTCACAACAACCAAGAATGATTGATGGCAGAGATAACATTAATAATCAAATTCCACTACTCAAACTTAAGAAGAACAAGAAGTCGTAACATTCCATGTTGGCATTGTTGAAGGGGAGTGGAGGGGATCAAGGGATTCTTAACATAATGTAAGATTATAATAACAATTATAAACTTGGAGCCTCCTGTCTAGATACCCCAAACAAAAAACCAAATGTGAAAGGCTAAGAATGAATGATACACGTAACACCCCGCTTTAAATTCGATCAACCACTCGTGTAACTTAGAAACACCTTGTCATTAATAATAATATTTTTATAGTATTATTGTTAATAATAATTATTTTAGAAACACCTTGTCATTAATAATAATAGTTGTATAGTATTATTGTTAGTAATAATTATTTCGGCCGTGTGGGAAGGATATTAGATGAACAGCTGCCTGTCCTCATCCACATTACACGTCCGCGTTTTGAATTCCCGCAGGTTGGTCATTCTTGTCTCCCCGCTTTAGCGTGATAGCAGCGGCAAGCCTTCCTATGTCATTAAAAAATTAGGAATAATAATAGTAGAAAAATAGGCTGGGCTGGCTTCACGTACAGAGGCCTCGTTGCTTTGCTTGTGGCGGTTGATACTACTATCGAGTATTTTCACTTATTTAACTGCAACCAGTTTTATTTTAATCCTTTGCAAAGGTACGATTGAGGGAGGCTCACTAAGGTGTCTGAACTAGTTTAGACCGGCGGTCCCGAGTTAGTCAAGTGTGTCCAGTTGCTGTTCTGTCCTCTTCTGTTATTGCTGCACCCCTCTAACGACCCCTCCGCTCTTTGCTGGCTTTGAATTGACGTTTCGCAACACCTTGTCTCCCCCGTCTCCCAATCTTCGAAGGTTATAAACACGACGGGGTTGGGGTCGGGGTCCCTTCTCTCAAGGGGGCGGATCGTCGTTCGTTTGTCAGGTTCGATTTGATTGCTTGTAGGGCCATACAGCTTTGGGTTTGCTTCCCAATATAAAATACAATACGAGGGTGAGCCTGTGAGGTGAAGATGCTTTTGACCGCACTCTACTTTCAATCTTTCCTTTCGTTTGTTTCAAAACCCCAACAAGTTTTCTGCTTCTCCGCCGCTGCTGCTGCTGCTGTTGCTTCTTTTTCTTCTTCTACTGCTGCTGTTGAATCAGCTGCCATGGCCGCTCGCCTTAACATCACACTCGTTATTTCCATGGCCGCCAAAGTGTAATCAAAATCCAAAGCAAACGTTGGCTTCCAAGCTATATTCTATCGGAATCCGCCCAGCGTACCCCAACTACAAATTTGGTGTTATTGGTGTTGGTGTTGGCCTTGGCATTCGCATATACACATCTGAGTGTCGTAAGTAGTGCAGTGTTGTGGATCTATCCGTTTCCGAAGGAACGGAAGGGATGGGGTCGGTGAACAATTGGTTAGGGTTCTCACTTTCCCCCAATATGACGGTAGAGTTGCAGGATTCGAGCCAGTCGCAATCGGCATCGGCGGTGACGGTGGCAACGAGCGGCATGGTGCATTCCAGTGTGGGTGACCCAAGCAATATGAATATGAATATGAATATAGGGTTCGGGAGCAGAGATTGCTTTTCTCACAATGCTCCCCCGCCTCCTATGCACATGCATATACCCCCGGAAATGACTCTCAGGTCTGATGGTTCGCTCTACATCCTTGATTCCATCAACCGCTCCCAAAACGAAGGTGGGTACTTCAACCTTCAACCCAATATCATCCACTCTCCCGCTCACCCTATTGCATCTGTTTACACTAGTATTTGTTATGAGTATGACGGCACCTGGATAACGGTCGGTATTGTTTTTATGGGACTGTCTTTAATAGTGTTAGGGTATAGTCACTTTCTGATTTTGGGCATGGTCGTCCACTAGCTAGATTTAAGGACTAGACTGATCTTGTCCTGACTTTGGATTTTGGTTCAGAACTCACTACTGACAAAAGTTTTGTAATGTGTAAAGACACCATTTTATTTGAGTGCAACGGCAGAAGCACTGTACTATTAGGAAGATTCGTATGACAGATTTCAGTGCAACCATAACAATAGCAATAGTCGTATGGATCCATTCTGAATGTACTTGATTGTAGTACGAATTAGACGAAGATTCGTGGTGCTCGTATTTATTGCTAATCAGTTTGTATATTGTGTTTTTGTAGACTGGCATCTCAAGAACCTGGAACAAACGAGGAGCATGCAGGATGCGGAGTCCCAGCAGCATTTGATCAGCGCGGATCTTTCCATGTTGGTTGGAGGCAGAAGTGATCATATGTGTTCCGATTCGCGGTATGACCATAACATGATCTGCCAGAGTACTACTACTACTAATAATAATAGGAGACATGATGGAGAAGGCCCCAAACTGGAGGATTTTCTGGGTGGCGCTTCTTTAGGAGGAGGAGGAGGGCAGTACTCGGAAAGCAGAACTAGCGAGATCTCACAGCCAACAGCTAACTTAAATGACATGTATGGCACTGCGCCATCGTCTTTCAATGATGGGGATATGAAGTCGAGTTTCATGTCCGATTCTGCTCGACTTAATTGTTTCCACGCTTTCGACATCGCAGACTCAGAATTGTCGGCCACTAATTCGTCGAAACGTTCTGAGGATCAGCACAGCATCAAGGCTGAATCCTTGTCTGGCGTTAGTGCTATACACAGTTTGAATCTCCGCGATTCATATGACCACAACTCCAATGAATACATATTCCCTGAATGCACACTTCAACTCCCACAAACATCAGGAGTCAACAACAATAATATAAATGGGCTTTCTATGATCAAGACATGGCTGAGGACTCAGCCCACTTCTTCCTCTGCAGAGAGTAAGATGACTAATACAACCAATACCAATTATGGTAACGCAGCTTCATGTTCAACAATCACGACAACTACTGCTACTACTAATCCGGAGCAGCCAAAAGAGGGTATGGATGCGCTTACAAATATTCAGTCTTTAAAGCTCTCTATGAGCCCAACTTCTCAGTCCACTACCTCATTGGCCATTGTTCCAGCCACATCTCAGAATGGTACCCTCGACACTTCTTTGCCTGATAGCAAGAAGCGTCTTATCCCAGAGAAGCCAACTACTTCAGAACCTGCTATAAGAAAATCCATCGATACGTTTGGACAGCGAACTTCAATATACCGTGGAGTCACCAGGTAATCTAATGAGAACTAGCGACTATAATAATTTGAATGTGATCTGACACTAGTAGTCTGAATATAATCGATCTGAGACTTGAGTTGAGTTGGGATTTTTCTTAAATATTCTGTTTAATTAACGAATGGCGCTGGTTTTATATTTTTATTGGTGCAGGCATAGGTGGACAGGGCGTTATGAAGCTCATTTATGGGACAATAGTTGCAGAAGAGAAGGGCAGACACGCAAGGGCAGGCAAGGTAAACTATAGAAATCCTATCTATAGTGCTTCACACATGTTAGATTCTTCTATTTCGCTATTAAGTTCTATTCAGCATTCTCATCAGCGTACTTTGTGTGTCCGGATGTTACCCATATGGACGACACCGATGGCGAATCTGCAGTGTATCTAGGTGAGCAGTCGTCCCCTATGTTTCTTCTGTAGATAATAGCTACATGTACCCATTTTTTTTCCCGTTCCCGCTTTTTATTCAGCACTGTTCGCTTTGTGCCAAGGAACTGGTTTTAGCCTGCATTTTATGTATGTAGAAGGGCAATAGATAGATTAAGCGTTCGATGAAAAGCTTCCTAAATCCAAAGCAAAGCAATTGATTAAGTCTGTTGTAATTACCACTGTGAATGTAACATTCATATATATCATAAAATGCGTTTTGCGATCTGAAACTGATTTAAATGATCTTGCTTATTATACCTGTAGGTGGATATGACAAAGAAGAGAAGGCAGCTAGAGCCTACGATCTTGCAGCTCTCAAATATTGGGGTCCAACAACCACCACCAATTTTCCTGTACGATATCGTTTTTAAATCCCACACTTTGATTCGTTTACACAATGCAATATAAGTTCCGCTCCTCTAGAGTATTTTTTGTATACTGTATCTGGTTTTGATTTCTCAATGTATACCACATTGTATTACATGTACAGATCAGCAATTATGAGAAAGAACTCGAGGAAATGAAACACATGACCAGGCAAGAATACGTTGCGTCTCTGAGAAGGTACATATACTTCTGAACTTATGATCTCAAGAGAACAAGTCCGATTCATGAATTTGGAATCTGATCGAGCTCATTGTTGGTGCTGCAGAAAGAGTAGTGGATTCTCTAGAGGCGCATCTATGTACCGTGGAGTCACAAGGTTTGTCTCTACATTCTAAAGTTAAATGTTAAACATGTTAACTCTCGAAGCATCTCATCGAGGTATTCTTTCATTTCAATACAGATTTGGGCCATTAAATGTTTTAGTTGCTAACATTGTCTCTGTCAATCACATTGCAGACATCACCAGCATGGAAGGTGGCAAGCTAGAATTGGAAGAGTTGCTGGCAACAAAGATCTATACCTAGGAACATTCAGTAAGCATCAGAAATTTTTTCCAAACCAAATGTAATTACAAAACCAACGTAGTATTGATCGATCTTATGACGATTTTGCAGGTACCCAAGAAGAGGCAGCAGAAGCTTATGACATCGCTGCCATAAAATTCAGAGGTCTGAATGCGGTGACAAACTTCGACATGAGTAGGTATGATGTTAAAGGCATACTCGCCAGTAGCACATTGCCTGTAGGAGGACATGTTAAGCGAATAAAGGAAGCTGAGCCATCCGATCCAAGTGTGGATGGACGCCGCAACGACGAAGACAGCAGTACGTTAAGTTCATATGCAACCAGCACTTACAGCAATGGTACTAATTCGAAAACCGGACACGAATGGCCCCTGATTGCATTTCAGAACCATGCAAACCAGCAGAGGGGAATGTGGTGCAAGCAGGAAGTGCAACAAAACCAAGGTCCTCAGGATTTCCAAGTACAGTTGCATTCCCTCCATCCCCAAAAGTTTTTCCAGCCCTCTGTGATGACTGCCAATGCCACTGTGTTGCACAATCTCATGACATTGCAGGAATCCCCATCTGTGGATAGCAATAGCACAGGTTCTACTTCAGGGCTTTTCACCAACATTTCAGCTAATAATTTAGCTGGAAATGGGCTTCTGATGGCAGGTAATACACCAACTATGCATCAATCAATGGGAGCAACTGATAACCAGACTAATAGGGCTACATTTGGTCAAAGTGAACAAGGGAGTTTAAAAGGAAATTCAGCTTACGAAAGCATGAACTTATATGGTGATCCCTATTCCAGGGGAGTTTATTACTTGCCACAGCAGCAGCAGCAACAGACAGTTGCAGGTACTGTGAAGGCCAGTAACTACGATTCAAATGCAGCTGCATATAACAACTGGATGACAACTACACCTGCACAGGCCTTAGCTCAGAGGCCTAATGGCCTCACAGTTTGCCACGCCCCTATTTTCAGTATATGGAATGATTCTTGATCAATGTGACGTATGCAATGCAGTTAACTGGTTGGATTGGATTGGACCTTTCATCCTTTCATCGTCATCAAAGCAAAGCAATCAGATTAATGTATTGTATGCTTCTTCTGCTTTTTCTTCTTCATTCTTCTTGACTTCAAGTAGAGAGTGCCTTGACCCCTTTTTTGATCCGTTTTGAACCGGTCCAAGGTCTTCTCCTTCGTATTTCCGGAGGCTTTACTTAATACAGAACTAAGAAACTTTATACGAATTTCTCGATCAGCGGTCAGAAGTGAATTTTGGTCAGTTTTTATCACTTCTGCTATCTTGGAGATGGATATCAGGGCCTTCAAATGCTACTCTACCTTGGGTGGCAATCGTTTGTATATTCGGCGCTTTTTGTATATGCAGATTAATACTCATGCATTTTCTCAACACTGGAGAAAATCATTGCTGATCTGATTCAACTAACAAACAAACAAACAAACTTATATGATTTTAGTCAGATTGGTGTCAAATATATGCATATCATTGTACAATCACTGATTCTAACTTCACTCATGATAGGCATAATTTCATTTCAAATTGCAGCTCATCTGGTTTTGGTTTTGGTTGGTGTATATAATGGGCCCTTTCTTTGATGATAACTTAGCTAACTTCAGTCTCGCATTTACTACCGAAAAATGCACGCAAGTGTAATACGGCCACTCATTTTCTCGCGCTAATTCTCGATCAAAACGGAGTCCCAAAAAAGATTTTTATCGTTTAAGTTCAACATATAATTTACGGCACCTATAATTTATTTGGTTCTTGCTTCACAGGCAACACTTGCATCCGTCTGAATTAAAACCGTTTAATTAAAAAATGGAAGGCGTGCAGCTGCAATCTCTGCCTGAACCAAATCATTTAATTACAAAATGGAAAGCGTGCTGCTACAATTCCATTTAATTACAAAAGCAAAGGCGTGCTGCTGCAATCTCCTCTCAAATGAACTATGTGACAATTATATTCAAAACTGCGCACAAGAGATCATTACGAACGGCTAGTTTTATAATTAATTACGACCGATGATATGGTTTTTTTCAACATATATATACTCGACAATCTTCCAAAGTTTATGGATATCATATACTAATCACGTTTCTCTTTGTCCTTTATTTATTTTTCTGAAAGTATCTATATTCTGCACCGCTGTTTAATTGTTGATTCTTTATTCAAAACCACTCATTCCTGCGAGTAATTTGTCTTTTATTCCACCAATGCCATGATGCTTTGCCGGTGACTCTGCTCTATGTCAGGTTACTTAAAATAGTTTAATTTAAATTTTAAATTTATTAAATAAAAATTTAAATATTGTTTAAAAATATCACATTTAAAAATCAATGTTTAATTTTTTCTAAAATTATTTTTAATTATATTAGTTTATATATAATTATTTTTATAATAAATTTTAGGATGAGTACCATTTTACCATCCCTAAGTCATTAGGTGTATCAAATATAATTATTTCTATAATAATATTTATTTAATCCATGATAATTAATATTATTTAATTTTAAATTTTTTAATCTATAATAATTAATATTATTGTAGGATCATTAACGTATATAGTTTTGACTTTAATTAATATTATTTTAGGATCATTAACATATATAGTTTTGACTTTAAGCTAACTTCATTTGAATATTTTCAATGATATCCTATAGTTTAGACTTAGGGAAGTTGTCTAGGAGGTGAACTCGTTATTTCTAGGCCTTTTTTGGTCAATCCATCACATGTGCGCCCTCATTTAATGCATTGGGGCGCTACATCCTTGATTTGGGTGATTTGGGTTTGACTATGGGGCGCTAGTGGTGTATTTGGTCCACTTTGGCTCTCATGGAAGCATTTATTGCCACCTTGAGCCTCCCACTTACTTCTATCTTCTCACCCACACATGCCTTGTAGTCTTTAATGCCCCATCACACCTCACCAATGTTCACACCTTGGTTCTTGACTGTTTGGGCTAAGTTGGAGCTCCATTGGTCCACCTAGGGGGGATTGAGGTCAATTCTTACCTTGACACATGTACAAATCCAATTGGCTTCCAGAGCCACTCGAATTTGTCCAATGTATCATAAATATGTATGATAATAACATGATTAGCAATTAGCACCTTTCACATGTTCTATTCCAGCTATTTTCTGTCTCTTTGTTTTCTCTTGCATATTTTGTCAAACATTTTGATGGTGAAATTGTTCTAGCTCCTAGATCTAATTTGAGATGAAATTCTCACATGGTATCAGAGCTTGTTGGAGCTGCAATAAAACTTGTGGGATTGAGTTGTTGTTTAGGGCATATTTCCAGAAAATCCGAGTGTTTTTCATTGCAGGTTCCTACAACAACTTCATGGATTCGAAATTTGTTCCTCTCCTTTCTCCATTCAACTATTCTGAGTGGAAGTCAAAGATGTGTGCATATCTCAAGAGGCAATGTCTCTATGATGTGTCCATTGGTGCTGAGAGAGCCAGAGTCCTATCAAGAGAAGTATGCTTGGCTTAATGACAATGATAGAGCGTATGGAACTATGTGTCTAGATATACCTCCTTGATATTGTTGATTACCCATTCAAGCTTTGCATAAATCTAGATGAAGCTCTTGGCATGCAACAAGAATATGTGAGCTATATGGAGAGCAAGAAAATAGCCACCTCCTTATGTGTTCTTCCTTTGATCTCGGCCTCATGTATTTCTCAAGAAGTTGTTCAAAATGAAGAAGAAGAAGTAGCCAAAGATTCAGCAAATGATACAAGTCAAGTTTCTTCCTCTGTGGCTTCCTCTCCTTGTCAAGAAGCTATGTTTCATGAAGAGAGCATACAAGTTGATGCCATCACTACTGCTGAAAGATTTATCTATCCATTCTACACCCTTCTCCTCTATGTTTTCTGTTACGCATGGGGAAGATGTGTTGCTAGGTAATGTTCATAGCGAGCCTTCTCTAGAAGATGGGTTTTCTTCACATGAGAGTATTGGTTCGAAAGATGGAGAGGTTTGGATGTCAAGTGAAGATCTCTCATTGCTTCACACTATTTTTCCCATATATCCCTCCACCATCACTAGTAGAGTTCCTTCAAGTTCATATGAAGATGGAGAATCCTTTGCCATCACAATGGCACATTCAGGACTCTTGTTCCACCTTTCTGGAGCTGATTACAACCTTCATTCAAAGTTGATGCTTCAAGATCCTTATGAATCGCTTGGGGTCACCTATTCTCAAGCATTTTCATTCTCTTGCATGCATGGCATCCTATTTGGTTCGAGGTTCAAGTCTAAAGAGCACCATTCGCTCTCCTATCAGTGCATTTCAATTGTTCTACATGGTCTAAGGATTCATCATGCAGTTGTTCCTGAGTTGTTTGAGCACATTCCACTTCTTCCCAAGAAGAAGATTCCTCCAAACATTTTTTAGTTTGGAGTGTATGCAACCTTGCTTCTATGTCATAATCCATTTTTTGAGGGGAGGTTTTGTCCCATGAGGTTTTTCTCCTTACCTCTGTTACATGGATAAATAGAATTTTGTTGTAAAAGGTGACTTGTGCCTAAGTTGCTAAGGCCTTAATAAATCATTAAATTGTATTAAGTCTGGATTAAGGGGGTTGTAGGAGCAGTAATACATCCTTAGTACATAGTTTTTACCTTAGGCTAACTTCATTTGAATATTTGCAATAATATCCTATAGTTTAGACTTAGGGAAGCTATCTAGGAGGTGAACTAGTTATTTCCAGGCCTTTTCACACATGCACCAATGCTCTAGTTGGTCAACCCAACACATGTGCACCCTCATTTAATGCATTGGGGCACTACGTCCTTGATTTGGGTGATCTGGTTTTGACTAGGGGGTGCTAGTGGTGTATTTTTGGCTCTCCTACGAGCATTTATTGCCACCTTGAGCCTCCCACTCGCCTCTATCTTCTCATCCACGCATGCCTTGGAGTCTTTAATGCCCGAGCACACCTCACCAATGTTCACACCTTGGTTCGTGACTGTTTGGGCTGATTTGGAGCTCCATTGGTCCACCTAGGGGGGATTGAGGTCAATTCTCACCTTGACACATGTACAACTCCAATTGGCTTCAAGATCCACTCGAATTTGTAATGTATTATAAATATGTATGATAATAACATAATCAACAATTAGCACCTTTCACATGTGCTATTCTAACTATTTTCTATCTCTTTGTTTTCTCTTACATATTTTGTCAAACACTTTGATGGTGAAATTGTTCTAGCTCCTATATCTAATTTAAGATGCAATTCTCACAATTATTTCATTTTAATATTTCTTTAATTCATAATAATTAATATTAGAATGTTCATAATAATTAATATTATTTAATTTTAATATTTTCTTATTCTATGATAATTAATATTAAAATGTTTATGAAAAAAAACTTCTTAACTCACAATGATTTTATTAATATTAAAATTAATTTTCAATATATTTAGATTTCAATACTTTCCTATAATTATTTGTATAGAAATGTCATGTGAAGATGATTAATCTTTTACTTTTTATATTTATAATAATTAATGTTATAAAAAAAGTCATAAAATTAGTTAATATTTTGATTTAGGAATTAGGGATTATTATTTTTTCCAAAGTATTACAAATTAATTTATGTATATTTTTTAAATCAACAAAATTTGGTTGTTCTTTTCATTAGAATTTTTTTTTTATGATGATGATGATGACGATGATTAACTGCACTGTTATCATACCTTAAGAAGGAAAATACTTGGTTTACTTTAAAATCTTGTTCATGTGCTCAAAAAGCTTGCCAAGAATATTTCCATCCTCAACGCTCATTGACTCACATAGATAGCAAACCCTTTCCGCCCATGGAGTTTTAGGAATAGACCAACGCACTGTTTCACTATGGAGTTCATGAGAGTTCGTTTTAATCTTGGCTATATTAATTTTCTTCCGCGAGCTAGTTACTACCAAGAAATGCTTCTGATCCTCCAAGTTAGGATTAATGACCTCCTTATAGTATCTTAATTTTCTCTTAATCGCTAAATTTTCCTCACACCATAATTTTTTAAACTTATAAGTAATAATATATTTTTGACATTGTCAATGTTGTGCAAAATGTCGTTTTCATTAATGCCCCAATGGTTTAACCAAACCATGGTATCTTTACACTACTGCTTGAGGCATAGTTGGTTTTTACTTGAGTTTAAAGCAAATTTAGAAAGTCTCTCGTTTCCCATGTTATTTATCTTATGCTTGTACATTAGGTACCTAGTCATAACAATGCTCTTGATGGGGGAAAGACCCACTTCTATGAGGAGAATATGATAAGACGTATTGCTTTTAATTTTGAGGTTATAAGTTATAAACCGCTTATGTATTTGCTCAAGCTTCCTCCAAGATTTTCTAGAAACGTTGCACCCCCATACTTCACAACCATACAAGATAACAAGGATGACAAGAATTTCAAATAGGAACTTCCTTTTATCCCACATGACCAAATTGGCTGATTTACAGTTATTTTCAAGACCAAAATAAGCTTTCCACCCTCCATTAATCATTTTCCCAATGCTATAGTTCCAATTGAGCTTGTGATAAATATCAATTCAGAGATACTTGTAACACTTCACTTCCTCTAAATTTCTATTATCATAAATAAAAATTTCCTTATGTTAGAGCAAAAATCTTATATATTAATAATAAAAAATTACAAAACCTTAATTAAATTCAATAAAATGTTAACGTTAATCTTCTTAATTATGGAGATGTTTACTAAAGTTCATATTCTCACAATGAATTTTACACTGATCAAATTAATATTTTATGCAATTTACTTTCATCAGACCAAAGTACTAACACCTCTTCATTATTCAGCCCATATCATTAAAACCATTCTAAAAACTTCCAAAAACTTCAATTGTATAAACTTAGCCACTCATTTGATAAACACCAAATTGTACTTTGAACTTGTGTCCAAACGAAAAAAGGCCGATCTTCCAGGATGGGGGTTTGCAGGCTACAGGATGGCAGTGTCTCGCAGCAGCGTTTACTCCTCCCCTTGGCAGTGGTGTTGGACTCTTCCATTGATCCCCTTAGGTGACAGGCGTTTACTTGAACGACTCTTTTGGGGTTTGATTCGATTGTCTGGTTCTATGTTTGTTTGAGTTTTGTGGTCTTCGTCTCCCCCAGCTTTCCTTCTCGGGTTTGTTGGCGTGGCTTGTCACTTTCATTGAGTCGTAACCGGCGACATGCCATTTCTTGAAACGGCTTTTTTGGGGTTTGCTATGATTGTCTGGTTCTTTGTTAGTCTGAGTTTTGCGGTCTTCGTCTCCCCTAGCTTTCTTTCTCGGGTTTGTTGGCTTAGCATGTCCCTTTCATTGAGCCATAACCGACGATTGGAGTCCATCCTCATGTGTTGAGGACTAGTACCAACCAGTCTAAAATAAGTGGGAACTGTACATATTAGTCGATTTTGGCTTAGCCATGCTACCTGTCCGTGGATGAGCTGTGACTTTGCAGATTCCACCACCCTTCTTCTAGTGTTGTTTGTGATGATTTTTTCCTGTTTCTAGAAGATTCTCCTAGTTTTCGGGGGTCTGTCTGTACTGGTCCTCCACGTCCACGCAGTTTCTCTGTCCGAAGATGGCTGTCATTTTCAGGGTATAAGGGTATGATTAGGGTTCGATTCTTCTTCACCCTGCGTTTGTATTTACCCTAACTAGGGTTTGATATCGGGTTGATTGTGACACTTGCGGGCATCTTGTTGACCCAGGTCTGTGGTTCTGATTAGGTTTTGATTTCTCTTTAACCTTGCTGTTCCATGTTGTATATACCCTACCTAGGGTATGATTTCGGGTTGATTGTGATGCAATCGACCTGCTCCTGTCTCATTCTCCGGTTTCGTCGGCATTTTATTCACCGGGTCTGAAGGTGGATGTAGATTCCAGAGTCAGTGGGTCTGATTAGGTTTTGATTTCTTTTTTAACCCTGCTGTTTCATTTGTTTATACCCTAACTAGGGTTGGAGTTTGGGTTTTCTGTGGTGCGTGCGTTTTTTTCTGTCTCTTCTCTTGGTTAAGTTGGCATTTTGTTGACTGGTGAGTCATTGTCTTGGGGATCTCCTTTCGGTCCTTATGTCGGAGACCCATGATGGGTCTGCTGACCCATCGGCTAACCACGCCTCTGCACGTTTCCGTTGTCGTAGAAAGGCAAAAGCCCATAAAATATTTGAAGGGAAATTGCGCTATGTGGTGGGCCGAGATATATATTTGGATAGGGTGGAAGCGTTGTGTGCCTGAGTGCTCATAGGCAGATTGGAATATGTCTCGATGGAAAAAAAATACTGGTTTGCTTAGGCCACCAAACATTGGAAGCCCTTCTTGACCTACGTCCCTGCTATCAGCCTTCTGGTTCGGGGCTGGATAGTTTTTGTGTTCTTGGAAGATTCGCATGCTACGGAGGTTTTGAACCGCCTATGGAGAGTGGGTAAAGGGTTGCTGGTATTAGACCATTGGCATGTTAATTTCGATCCGGCGCGTGAAAGAATTCAGAAAAGGCATCTGTGGGCTCTTCTACCGGGGCTTCCATTTCTGCTCTAGAATCATTCTTTACTGGAGGGGGTTGGAAACACAATAGGCCTCTTTGTGGCACTTGATGATGATTTTATGAACTCCTTCGATAAGAGGATGGCCAAAATCCTTGTCGAGATGAACATTTCGAAGGGGCTACCAGCAGAAATTGAGATATTATGCCGGGAACAACTGTTCATACAGCGCCTGGACTATCAAGGCATCCCGTTCAGATGCAGTTGCTGTCGGGAAATAGGCCACCTACGACGTGCATGTCCGTCCTTTCGCAATGGTTCTGCCTCCCCGGAACAACGATCTCCATCTGTGGATATTCATACCATCTCTCCTATTAAAAGGAATTCTCAGGTATGTTTGTCATCGGCTCCTCCAGATCCCTCTTTTGGAAATCTAAATAATGCATGTTCCCTATTTGATGATGCTTCGGACCTTGAGTTGGCTATGTTGGATTCCGTGGCTGTTAACCGAGGTATTCCTAGGACCTCTATCGCTCCTCTTTCTCTGGATAGTTCATCTCCTAGTACCTGTTTCCCTTTGCGTGATTCCAATGTCTCTCCTACTAAGCGTCCCCCTTCGCCCTCTGTGGTTGATAATCGTGGCACTCTTAAGTCCTCAGCCGCTCCTATTTCATTGGCTAGTACATCTCCTCGTCCTGGTCTCCCTCTGAGTGGATCCAACGTCTCGCTTTCTTACACACTTTCTCACCCCTCTACACCTCTTGTGGATCCTAAGGATACCCCTTCTCGGGATTCTATTGATGCTCACCTCGTGGATACAACACGTCCTCCTCCTTTGCATTCTCTTCCACCGGAGATTGTTCCCCCCTCTCCTCTTTTCACTGATGCAGAATTTCCTCCTCTCGGCACCTCTGGTCCTTCGCCCTTGGGTTCTCCTCCTCATATCCCTATTACCTCTCCGTCCTTTACCGATCCCTCCCTTCAAAAGTCTCTGAGTATTTTTTCTGATACGACACCACTCTCCCCCTCGGTTCTTCCTCTTGACTCCATCCAGTTTGAGAACGTTACTATAAGGTAGAAAAGAAAAGAAAAAATATCCTCTTGATGCAGTGGACCTCATCCAGGCTCCTTATACTCCACTTTCTACAAGACTTAAAGCTGCGGCTCGTAAGCCTTCCTCTCCAGCTCAAAGGGTCCTTAGAGCTTCGACCCCTAAGCAGATTATCTCCTAATGTGTATTCTTACCTTGAATGTCCATGGTTTGGGGGGTTTAGCCAAGCAAAAAATCATTCGTCACCTGTTTGTATCGCTCTCACCGGATGTCGTTCTTTTCCAAGAGACAATGACCAGTTCTTACCCTGCTTCATTTGCCTTTTCTAAGCTCTGTTCGGGATGGGAGTTTTGTGCCCTTAATTCTAATGGTCTTTCAGGGGGAATTCTATCTAGATGGAACTTGAAACTCCTCAAATGTAAATCCTACCATACTATTGCTGGTATCTTGCTTAAAGCTTCGATTCGTGGCTCGTATTTCGAGCTTTCCATTCTAAATTGCTACGGCCCTTACCTCAATCGTGATTCTTTCTGGAATGCTATAGCTTCTCGTGGTCTTCTCTCATTGCCAAATCGCATCCTGGCTGGGGACTTGAACTTAACTCTGAATGCCTCGGAGATTTGGGGATCTAGAGTGCAACTTGATCCATTGGGATCGTTTTTCACCAAGCTATTCTCTGATCATCATTTAGTAGATGCAGCCCCCTCCTGTGCTGGCCCTACTTAGAGGAATGGTAGGATAGGGGAAGATGGTATCTCGAAAAGGCTCAATCCCTTTATGATATCGGATCAGCTTATTAGCTCTCTCCCCAGGTATCGGGCTTAGGCTCACAGATGTGGGATATCTGACCACTTCCCTGTATTATTTGATTGGCTGGATCATCAGAGTCCTTGTGCCTTTCCTTTTAAGTTTAATCAATCATGGTTAGACAATGAGGATTTTATTCAAATGATTCGAACCGAATGGCCACTTATTTGTTCGGATAACTCGATGGATGATATGTATGAACTCTCTTATAAACTTCATGTCCTAAAAGAAAAAGTCAAATCATGGACTAAAGTTGAATCTCTAAAGATGAAGGATAAGTCAGTTTTCTTGGAAGAGGAAATTAGCTCTCTTCTTTTATCTTCTCAATCATCTATATTAAATGAAGAACAACAGCTGAGACTGAATTCTCTTAAAACTGATCTTCAAAAGTTGTTAGATCATGAGCTATATTCAACAAGACTTCAAAGTAGGGTTACATGGGCCCTTAAAGGGGATGCTAATACTAAGTATTTTCATGCGGTGGCTTCGGCTCGGAAAAATCAAAATGCTATCTGGAGCTTACAAGATGATAGGGGTACTTGGGTTTCAGATGATCATAGTATTAAATCCCTTGGGATTCGTTACTTCAAGACTATCTTTGAGGATGATCACTTGACAAACCTTGTTGCCCAGCTTAAAGTTATTCGTCTTTTTCCTTCCTATATCAGTGCTGGGGAGAATGAGGCTTTCACTAGTTCTGTTACTATTACGGAAGTTGAGAGGGACCTTAAAACTTTTAAAAGAGATAAGGCGCCACGCCCGGATGGCTATCCTGTTGAGTTCTACTTGAATTTTTTTGATCTACTGGGACCTCTCCTCATCAATATGGTGGAGACTTCTAGGATCTTAGGCAGAGTGACCCCTGCCCTTAATTCTACTTTTTTAGCTCTCATTCCTAAAGTTGATATGCATGTCTCCTTTGCTGACTTTTGCCCCATTTCTCTCTGTAATCTTTGCTATAAGTTGATCTCTAAAATTGCGGCCCTGAGACTTAAACCCTTCCTAGATTCTTCCATTTCTCCTCAGCAATTCGGCTTTCTAAAGAACCGCCAGATTCTTGAGCCCGTAGCCATAACGCAGGAAGTATTACATACTATCAAAACCAACAAGAGATGTGCCCTCATCCTTAAGTTGGATTTGTCAAAAGCCTTTGACCGTGTTAATTGGACCTTTATCTGTCTTGTTCTCATTCAAATAGGGGTCCCTCTTGCTGGGGTGAATTGGATTTTGGGCTGTATCTCTTCTGCCAACTTTGTTGTCCTCGTGAATGGTTCTCCTACTACCTTTTTTCCGGCCTCTCGTGGTATCAGGAAGGGATGCTCATTGTCTCCCTTGTTGTTCATCCTGGTAATAGAAGGTCTTAGCCTTTTGATCGAAGATGCCAAAAGGAATGGTAAAATTAAAGGGATCAATATTTCGACTAAACTTTTCCTCACTCATTTACTTTTTGTAGATGATATGATTTTATTTGGTCTGGGTTCATTTGAAGAATGGATGGCTTTTAAGGTCATCCTTTATACTTTTTGTGAGGACTCCGGTATGAGTATAAATTTGAATAAATCTTGTTTTCTTCATAATGGCTTGGATGAGGTCCTTCTCCAAAGAATTACTGATCTCCTCCCTTACATATTTGATGATATTAATAAGGGATTCGTTTACCTGGGATACTTCCTCAAGCCTTCGGGTTACCTGGTTAAGGACCGGTATTAGCTTGTATCTAAATTTGAAAAGAGAATCTCTCATTGGACAAACAAACTCCTGTCTATTGGTGGACGTTTAGTCCTCATTCGATCTATTATGTCGAGTATTCCTGTGTTCTTGTTGTCTCTTTTTCCGATTCCCTTCTCAATCTTAGACAAGCTCAGAAAATTGATATTTACTTTTCTATGGGGCTCTTCTTCAAGGAAAAAAAAATTCCATCTTGCGGACTGGCATCTTCTAGCGCGTCCTACTCTTCTTGGTGGCTGGGGAATAAAGCACCTGCCCAGATTTAGTCTATCTTTGAGAATGAAAAGTTTCTGGCTTGCTCTTAACAACAATGGCATCTGGCATCATCTCATCGCTGTTAAATATATGAAAAATATGCCTTTGCATTCTTGGTTTAGGGAAAAAAGATTCAAAGTTTGGAATGCATCGATAATTTGGAGAGGTTTCCTCTCTACTTTGCTGTGGATTGGTAAAGGACTTCTCTGGCATGTCGGTAATGGCTCTACTATCCGTATTGGTGCGGATCCTGTTGTTGGTATGGGCTCCTCTTTTATTTTGCCAAGAGAACTGAGAGTTTACTTGGAAGATTACGAGATTGTTTCCTTAGCCCAAGCAAGAAATCACACTTCCTCGGCTTCGGGCTACTGGTTCATGGCGGATGAGCTAGATCTTTGTGGGGAATGGAAAATACTTTGGGATAATTTTATCAGGGGACTAGAATTTGGCAGAATTCGTCTTACTGACCAATGCGACTCTCTTCTCTGGTCACAAAATAATTATGTGCCCCCCCTAACTGCTGAGAAAGGCTATGATTGTATTCTCACTATCAGTTGTTCTGACTTACAAGAACCAGTTTTGGATTTTCTGTGGACACAAAACTTACCTCTGAAAATAGCTTGCTTTATTTGGCTATTGGCTAATGGTCGGATTTTAACATGGGATTAGCTTCAGAGTAGAGGATTCCATGGCCCGAGCAGATGTGTTTTGTGTGAAAGGAATGAAGAGGATATTTATCATCTCTTTTTGGTCTGCCCCTTCACGGTGTGTATCCGAGCTCATTTCGAGGCTAAGTATGGGCTCTCCTTTCCTTCCTTCAATTCAGTCTCGTCCTTTCTGGCTCAATGGTTTAAATCTGTGGCGTGTTCAACTCCTTTTAGATACCTGCCATTATTTATATTCTGGAGTATCTGGCTTCTTCGGAATAACTATCTTTTGAAGAACAGGAAACCTGCTTTCTCTGCTCTTATCTCCAGGGTTGAAGGTTTTTTAAATTCTTATCCAGTTCCAATGAAAATTAAAAAAATTCGGAATATTGGTTCTATACCTCTGAAGGCCTATCCTTGTGGATTTTTCGATGGGGCTGCTGCGAAGAATATAGGTGGCTCAGGTTTTGTAATCTACCTAAGCGCTTCTCATTACTTCAGTTTCTCCATGGGATGTGGTTACAACACGAATTTTAGAGCAGAATTATTGGCTCTTTGGGCAGTTCTTAAGGTGAGTTTGATGATGGGCCTTCCCATGCATTTGATCTATGGCGACTCTATGGTTATTATATCTTGGCTAAACAGACTCTCTGCACTTGATGTTCCTTCTCTGATGCACTGGTGTATTGATATTAGAAATATGCTTCATTTGGCCCCTCCGGTGATCTTCAAACACATATTCCGTGAGCATAACTCGCTGGCAGATGGACTCTCTAAATAGGCCCTGAATTTGGATATGGGATATGGAACTTTCTCTGAAACATTGGATGGAATGGACATAAATTATGGCCAATATGTTCTTTTTTATTGTTGCTGAGCCATATGTTTTTCAGCTTTGACTTTCAGCATTTGTTTGATCATCTTTGTCTGTTCTGTATGAGACTTTTCAGCCAGCAAGTCTTGCTCAGGAATGTCTGTTTGAAGATCATCTTCGATCTTACTCAGCATATTCTGACCTAATTTATCAGGGATGATGAGAAAAGTCTGCTATGATCAGAGTTTTTGTCTTTTATCTGGATGGCAGTAGTCAGCATTGTTACAGCTTTATGTCTATGTGATGTGTTTTGTTATACTTCTCACAGTCATAAAGATAGTATATGTAAATGATGTCTTTTGATTCCTATGAATAACAAAGTCATAAAGATAGTATATGTAAATGATGTCTTTTGATTCCTATGAATAACAAAGACTGGTATTTTTTCCTCTGAAAAAAAAAACTTAGCCACTCATTACAACACAAAAACTTTCAAAAGCTTCAATTGTGAAAATTGTATAAACTTAGCCACTCATTACAACATAATGTCCAAAGGCTTTTACGTTAAATTTTTAAGGCTTTTACCTTAAATTTTTATTGGTTTAAAATTATTGTCTCTTTTTCTTTTTCTTTATGCCTCTATTCAATGTTTTTTAAATGCCTTTCCCTTTTTATTTTCATACATTTTACCATAAACCCTTAATTATCAAATATTTTTTGGAATCTTTTCTTTTCTTATCTTTATAATTTTACTTTATATTAGTAATACTTTTTTTTCTACTAAATTTTACTTTATCAAATATATTTTCATTTTTTATTAAAAATATCTTCTCTTTCTTATTTTTTTTATTTTTTATTTATGTCTTATTAAGTTTCTTTCTCTTAATTCAAATTCTTTTTATCATAATGTATCATATATTTTTCATTTTTTATTAAAAATATTTTCTCTTTCTTATTTTTATACCTGCCGCAGTAGGTATATAGCAATTGTTTGCCTTTGACTTTTGTATTAGTTGCCGCTGACAAAAAGAATTAAAACACTTTTTGAAAAGTTTAACTTAGATAGTTGCAAAATAGTAATTTTTTATTTCATTAAAATGAAATTTTGTAAGCTTCTGATTGGTCAATCAAGGATGATGTCATCCTCGAACTTTGTTATCTGGATTTGAATCAACACCTGGCCAAAGTTGCATCACTCAATGTCCTTTATGCCAAGTGTCTCCTGATGAGACAAACTCTTTTGTCAACATTAATCCACGCGAACTTCACCGACTTATGGTCCAAGTTAAGCGACTTTCAATTATTAAACGAATGAGTCTATGGATCTGCTCTCATTACTGATGTGGACGCGGAACCTGTGAGAAGGAGAAGGAGATATTTTGCCAGCAATCCAATTCAGAGATAAAAACATGCATCCCTTCGTTGATGAGCAGACTAATCAAGCAGATGAATCTCAAATGCAGCAGCAGCAGCAGGAGGAAAATCCATCACCATGGGTCACTGGTCTCTATAACTGCGGTGAAGATCAGAGCAGCTGTATGTAATATATTCTAATTTATTACCTTACAGGATATTCATATGATTTTTTTAATTAGATGTGCAAGTAATTCACTGAATTATGAGTATTGCAGGTTGTCTCACCTGTTTGTGCCCGTGCGTCGCCTTTGGCCAGATTGCTGAGATAACCGATAGCGGTTCTACCTGTAACATCGAAACTAAATCATTTCTTCTACCACTAACATAAACAAAAACAAGCTTCTTCATTTTGACGATTGCTATTTTTCTCATCCTTCATGTTTTTTTCTTATTGTATTGTTCCTTTGCAGCTTGCAGGCTCAGTGGAGTTCTGTACGTTTTGGAATTTCTCTGAAATAATAATGAAGCCTAAAACATCTCACAATGTAGTTTAACCTTGAAAGCTTTCTTGTCTGTTTTGGCGTTTTACCTTCGCGAATACGGCAAGAGAAGGAAAGCAAGAAGGAAGCAGAGTGTGGAAGAGATAGGCTGGCACTGCCGTCTAGCCATTAAAAGGCAGACCAACCTACCTGAGTCCTAACCCCTTGAACAGTGTGTTCTTGTAGGAAGAAAAAAATCTAATGGCGATAGTTAAAACCATGATGCAGAAGGAATGACACACTGATGACATGTTATCACAAAAACATTCCAAATTTACTTCCTTAAAGTGTCATAATTGATGTCTTGTTGAGATACAAAATCACTGCCATTCGACCCTGCACATATTAAAATACCCTGTAAAACCGCTACTGAGATATTAAAAGATCCTGTAGAGTTCGAACATAAAGAAAACCGGCTAGTTAAGATCACATACCTTTTCAGCAAAAACGTCCTGTATAACGAGAGTATCATTAGAAACGCTGGTAACAACTTCTGATGTGGTGGTGCCTTCGGTGTCAAAGAATCCCTCGTCTTGTCTCAATACAGCTTTCAAATATTTTCTACGCATCCGAGACGCTTGCCTTTCGCCGGTTCTCGCCCAACAGAATGCCTCTGATGAAACAAAGCGAAGCAACATAATGAAAAACCCTTCTCAAAAGCACTCTGGAAAGGGCAAAAGAGCCAAAGAAACAAAGTAGCAGTTATACCCACCAAGAAACGCAGCAACCAATACACCGATCGACAAATACACTAAACGCAAAGTATTCTGCACAATTTACAAACACATAGTCATTAATCAATATGCCAGATCGTTGCTCTCTTATAGCCTTCAGAGGTCTGAAAGATATGAGTATTACCTTGTTGATTGTAGCAGAGAAATTTCCCGATGGACCACTTCCTAATGCATTCAGCAAATTACTCATTAAAATCATCGTCCCAGGTGTTGCAGCTCCATCTGCAACCGTTCCTAAAGTGCCGAGTGCCATAAGCCACAGATCTGTTGAATCGGCATACTTGAAAAGTTGGAACAATGAGATGTCTGAATTCTTTGAATGAGCAGCCTGAATACTTTGTGAACCAGATTTCATGCCTTCCTTCTTGTCCTCAGCTCGATCTTCCAGACTCGACATCTCTACCTGTTCTAGGCTCGCCATTCTCTTATGTTCCAGTAGACTCACATCTCCCAGAACTTCTGTACCCTTGCTGTATACAATGGCTTTTTCTTGCAGAATGTTTGCAACCAAGAGCAGAGTTTCAGGATTCCAAATAATGAGAAGGGCTGAATTTTCTTTGTGCGGGCGCTTTGCTCCATCTAAATTGCGGTTGTTAATGCGCCGAGACGCGCACCATCCACGAGACTAGACTGGCATTTCGGCTGCATGTCTTCAACCACACATTATGAATAATAGTATTTGATTCTTTAATAATAATAATAAAAGAATATAAATACATATGTCCAGCCCAGGCCAGGTATGAACATGGCCATATGTGAGGCAATCCACGCGTTGAATTTAAACTGTGTGATTTCTTGAAGTGATATATAAATATTAAAGACACTAGAGAAAAAATAAAGGATATATGCATGATTCCTATTCTTGCATGACTGTTTGCATTCATAAAAAACAGATACAAAATCAGCCAAAACAAATTACGAAAACAAGAACGGAAGACAAATTTATAGGCATCCATTATATTGCACAGGCCGATCTAAAAATAAAACTGTGAGACAAATTCAAGGCGTTTGCAAAAGAAACCATACATCTCAGCTTCGATAGACGCTTTTCAAGGCCGAATTCCATTTCCAAATTGCTACTGCCTTTCATGACTTTTCCGTTTGCTTCAGGGGCGTTCTGAACTCCCAGAAAGTCCAGAGACACAGATGAACTTGACGACATAGCTTGCAAACTTAATTTCTCGTATAAATCTCGAAAATTTCCTGCAATCTTTCTTCACCCAAAGGTATGCTACTCCAAGAGATGGAGATACGTCAAAGCGCTGAATAAATAGATCAGGGACTTCTGCGTAGTCCGTTGGGAAAAAGAAAATAAATAATCCCAAAGCTTTACCGACTCTAGGAGATGGAGATCAATCAAAGCGTCGAATAAATGGATGGAATTCTACGTAGTGCATGGTGAACAAGATAAATAATTGATAGGCAGAGATGGGATTTGGTGGGAATTCTGCGTAGTCCATGGTGAATAAGAAAATAAAGAACTGACAGGCAGAGATGGGATTTGGTGACTACAAGACGGTGGCCTGCAATCTACAGCTGTATATTCCACATGTGGAGATCACCGTTGTCAAGCCAAGTGGAGATGTTTTCCGTTAAAAGTAAAAGCCACGTTGCTGATGTATTAGTCTCCAGACTCTCTAGTGTCTCCACTACAGAAGTCTGGTCGTGAAAGTAGTTAACAGTCACAACGTTATCAATTATGTAAGTTCCAGGAAATGTGTTAGGCGATTTTAGAGGCATGTTAGATGTGCACGAGAAAGAATCATCGCTTTCTTTTATGGAAACGAAATTGCGTGGTCAACCAGGTGATCCACGTGCTCCATTTAGCAAGCGAGAGTGTACAAATTTGAATGACTAAGGTTATATTTGATTTTCTAAAGGTTATTTTCAATTTTTTTGAATGTTTTTTTTTTCACAATTTCTTTCTCTAAAAGAATTTTGGTAAAGGAGATATGCATAATTCTTATTCTTGTACCGCGTAATGTCACAATCACTTGTGATCACTTGAGATATTATAGCCTTAAACATAAGTGAAATGTTCAAGGTTAAAAATTATATCTTTAAGATAAGTGAAGTTCAATTTTTAAAATGTATACATTAAAGTAAAAGTTAAGAAGTTGATTATAAAATTGAGATTCATGTTAATAAATTAGAAAAGTTGATTGATAAAAAATTGAAGTTCAGTGTTAAAAAATACACGGAAAAAGTAGATTAATAATGATATGTAAATATTGTGTTTATTAAAAAAAATAAGAAATGAAGGATCAATAATTGTATTGTTGATGATGATGTATGGATTTTAAAAGCATTATGAGATTTGAGAGTTGATAATTTTAAAAATCCGATTAAGATTTTGATTTTCAATTTGGTTTTATTGCATTGAAAGGTGTATGGCCTAGTATGAAAGAGATGTGTAACTATATGAAAGAGATGTGTAATTATTATGTGTTGATCCTAGAGTTGACATGTATTCATTATAAAAAATAATAAACTATTATTAAAATAAACATGTCGGCTTAAATTAAATTTAAATTATTTAGAATTGCATATATATAGGAAAAAATATAAATTAGATAAACTAAAACCATAAACATTGGATTACATATTCTAAAAAAGGTTTACACTTTGAGATATTTGATCTCTTTCTATGCTTGATAGATCCCTTTTTAGATGGATCTAGCGGATTAATTAAGTTATTATTATTGTTTTTGTAATTAAAATGGTAGATATAATATTATTATGTAACATAAGTTTTTTCTCATAATCATTAATTATATTATTAGAGTAAATTAAATAAGTTTTAAATATTTAGGTTAGGATTTTTTTTTCATAATCACTTTTTAATTGAATTATATGATTAGAATAAAATAAATGAGTTTATTATTTTGAATATTTAGGTTTATAATTTTATGATTACTAATCGTATTTAAAAACAAACCAATTAAACAAAATATCAACTTTGTTCTTATATATAACTAACTATATTTATTCAATAGTTAATAGTTAAAACCAATTTCATGAACAAAATCTACAGTCAACATTTAACGACTTATATAAACCGATCAAACAAAAAAATCAACTATGTTCCCATAAAATTTAAAGACAACGATATTTAATGACTTGTTCCATAGTTAATAGTTAAAACCATCCTCATGTCAATCGTTAGAAGCACTCTAATTTCATGAACAAGATCTACAATATCTTTGTGTTATCAATGAACACAATAACACTCCAATTCAAACCAATGATGACTACAAGACTATTGAAGGGGACATAGGCTTCATTTTCTCCCTTCGAATAAGTCTTGAATATTAAGTCTCCATAATGGCAAAAATGTTGTATTTATAAGAAAAGAAGAGCAGTTAGACAAACATTTCGTGGTGCATGTGCATGATACTGTAGTGTGATGCTCATAAAAATATAACGAACAAATTGTCCCACTATGATTCTTATGTTTATAAAAAAAATAAAAATAAAATTCTTATTATTATAATATTTTCTACCAAATCATTTTTAAATTATTAAATTTAAGTCTCCCATGTTGAATCATACTTTTCTATAATTAATATTTAAATATTAATCTCTTTTCATATTTTTGAGAGTTGATATATATGTATAATATAAAATAAATTTATTTTATTTTTAAGTAAAAGCATCTAACTTCTCTCCATGCAATGATAATTATATTTATTAATTTGTTTTCAATTATTTTATAATAATAATTAATATTAATAATTAATTTTTTTTCTTATATAACTATTTAAATTAATACCATAGACAAAGAGGAGGAAGCTAGTAAAACAATGAGTAAAATATTCTAGAATATATTTAAAACACATAATAAGTAATTAGTGTTAGGTTTTGCACATATAACAATGATTTACTTCTACGTGAAATCCATATTAATTAATTATTTATGTCCGCCTTTTGATGTCCGCTTGGTAAGCAGCCGTAGTTTCAATTGCTATTCTGACAGCAAGTCCATAACCATCTTCATGCAACGTTATGGCGTTCACTTTGCTTAAACGCCTCCACGCACAGCGTCCCATACATCACCCGGCCATGGTGGACTTTACCAACCTTCTACTCTTGTGACAGGCGCCGGGAAATTAAGAACTTCTATAAATATAGAACTTCTTGTGGCAGGCGCCCAGAAATATAGAACTTCTTGTCACAGACCCCGGGAAAAATAGAAAAGTCTCGAACCACCGTTAACTAAACAGATCCCTTGAGCTGAGTGGTTTGCTGGAATTTGAAACAGAAAGAGGTTTTGTGATAAAGATTGAACGAACTTGAAATTGGTGTGTGAGTCCAGCAACTTAAAGAATGTTGCCACTTTGAATTTGAAAGATCTTTCTCTCAACATAATTTTGGCCAAATCGAAAAGGCGAGAGCGTTACATCAACCGACATAAACTAGGGGATTGGCATCGACGCAAATTGACACGAGTTAATTTACGCAGAAGATACATACTTACGTGTTATTCATTACTAAAGTACCTGTCAAAGCTAAGCTGAAAATTAGTGAAATCATGCATATTAACTAAACGCTTGGATGCCATTATTGCTGAAATGAACTTAATCTGATTAGATTTTGTAAAGGAAAGCAATCATGAACTACAAAAACACTAATGGTTTTTGGCCCTCCATTCCAAAGTGAATGGTTTTAAGCGATTTTAGACTGTTAATATTAAGTTGATTTTGATAACACATTGCTATTATAGTTACTAGCATCAACCATTTTCATTGCATTGGGTGTTTGATTCATATCTTTTGGCTATCGTCTAGAAAAATTTATCAACATTAATCCGACCTTAAAGCAGTTTTCTGATCGAAACATACATGTTCCAGCACACAACATTGTGAGGTGTCACCATCGGGACTCGACACAGCACATCCAATAATCACCAAGTGCATCCAGCAATATGCTTGGCTATCTGGAGGTCTAGTTACATTGCAAGTCTATCACAAAGTCTCACAGGCCAACAAATTTCACAACGATTTAACGAATCTACAGATTAGAAAAAAAAAACTAAGCTAACTTAGCTTATTATTACTTTTTCCAAACTTTTCTTAAGCGGCAGGTACTAAGCGACTTTGTTGCTTATTCAACTTGTTTATTTATGTCTTATTAAGTTTCTTTCTCTTAATTCAAATTCTTTTTTTATCATAATGTATCATATATTTTCAACTTTTATTGAAAATCTTTTCTCTTTCTTATGGTTCTTTTTTATTTTTATTTTTTATCTATGTTTTATTAAGTTTCTTTCTTTTAATTTAATTTTTTTTCAATTCTATATAAAAAATCTTTTCATTTCTCTTCTTTTATCTTCTCTTTATTAGGTTTGTAATTTCTATATCTTTAACTTGATAAATTCTTTCTTTATTTTTCTCTCTTTTTCTTTTGCTCTCTCACACACACATATATATATCATTCTAATTTCTAAACTCTTAATTTTTTAAAAACTACAAGAAAATTATGCACTATTCTAATTTCTAAACCCTTAATTTTTTAAAAACTACAAGAAAATTATACACTAGTACATTATATATGCCAATGGCTTGAAAGTTATAAATTCGAACATATTGGCCTAACAAGAAAACAAAGAAGTAAACTGTAAAACGAAGAAAATTCAAGGGAAGCTAATCCACTCTGGATTTCCTGGAAATCCTCGGTATCATTGTCTTCCCCATGAGAAATGGAAATGTCCACCACTATGAACATTGGTTGTTGCATAATCTTCATCCATAGATTTAGATCTTACAAACGGAGTGTCCCTAAATTGTTCCTCCCTAAGCATATCCTAATGCAGGTCCCTAACGTTGTGGAGGTGCTTAATATGAAATATTTTTTGAACTAATATTTGTCTCAATAGATCCACAATTTGAGTTTGCAACCACCTTATCTGGATTTCAAAAAAAATTCCTTGCCTACGAAGTGACGAGCGACGAATATCCTAAAATTATAACATTTTGTATTCCCAAAAAGAATAATTTCAAGGCCCATAAGCATATCATAACTTTGGGCTTAATTGTTAGTGACAAATCCCATTTCCCATGCATAAGTCTCGGGCAAGAGCTATCTATTGAGCTGCAAAGTATTTAATGTGGCTGCAGCAGGTTTGCAGACCGTTGGATTTCGAGCAGCTCAAGATCCAACGCTTATCAAGCTTGCTGCAGCAACATTAAATACTATGTAGCTCAATGGATAGCTCTTGCCTAAGTCTCGACTATATGTTCATGAAAACCTAATAAGATTTTGCGCACCTACAAACCCATTACAAACTCTTAATTTTATATTTTTTGTCACAATTAATACATAATTAATTAATTAGTCATTCTTTTATAATATTTTTTTCTACACACTCATAATGATTAATATTAAAATTTTATAAATAATAAAATTAATTAATATCTTCACTTAAGAATAAATTTGTAATTATACCTTTGTTCCCAACATGCAAAGTACTCTAAACTAATTAGTATTCTATTTTTCAAATCACCAAAACTCTTATTACTCCTCTAATTAAAGTAAATTTGCTTTCAAAAAATTTAATATAAAAAATATAAAAATCTTATTTAAGTCAAACGAGACCTTCAAACAATTATTCAAAGGCATTAAAGATAAAGTTGATCATCATAATGGTAGAGATGTGCATGTGGCCAATCTTACATTGACCTAGTTGATATTTCTATTTAAATGTGTCTTAACTATTTGCTTTGATCACATCAAAGTGCTTGCATATCCTCCTCATTATTCAATCTATATAAAAAATTCCCTAAATGTAACCGCTTTTGCATAGGTATAAACTTAGCTACTCATGAACATGTTATAGGAAATATTTTAGTTTAAAATTTCTATTTATTTTCATTATGTTCTTATATTTAGTCTTCATTTACGTGTTCATTATTTATGCTTTCTAGTCAATGTCTTTTAAATCCCCGTCTTTTTTTATTTTCCTAATTTCTACTTTAATATTTTACCTGGCATCAAATAAATTTTCAATATTTATAAAATATTTCCTCCTTTCTTATCTTTATATTCTTACTTTTTAACCATAACTTTTATTAAGCTCTTTTCTCTCTACTCAAATTATTTTTCACTTTACTTTAATATTTTACTTTATTTTTTTTCCACTTTTAACTTTTAAAATTCATATTCTTCTCCTATCTCCTCCTTTCTTCTTTGATTGTTTCTAATTTACAAGAATTAAAAGTTAATTATGTGTCATATTTAATACATTATATTATATATAACTTGCATTTATGACGAGAGTTTGATTTTTTTTTTTTTACATTTGCTTTATTCCTCCGAATCACAAAAGATAAAAGACATATATATAAAGATTGCTATTTTTATTATTATTTTTTATTTAATTACTAAATTTTAGAATTTTTAAAACTAAATATTTTGTTTTAAATTATATTAATATGTCCATTTAAATTATTAATTTGTTCACTAAATATTTTTTTTATAACAAGAATGAGGAGTAATTATATTAAAAAAAATGGAGGCCAAGCCCTTAACATTACAATTCTTTTGAGTCCAAGTCCATAAAAATAGATTGAAACTAGACATACTCTCCAACAAAAAAAACAAAATTGCTCTAAGAGGAGCTTGTCTAAGCCATGTCTCTTACTTGCTAGAAGAAAACTATAACTGCCACTATTGCTAACACTATAAGTTGTTACAAAATGGCCTAACAACAAAACATAATTGCATAACATAGAACATATTAAAAGTTGTGCTAGGGGACCTGGTCTTCTTGCTTCAATTTCTTGGGAAGGGAAGAAGATTCTGCAGCCTGGTCCTTATTGTCCATCTTTACTTGCATCCCACTAACTATCTTCTCCATGTCTATTGCTTTTTCTTTGAGCACTTCATTTTCTCCTTACCGAGTCTCAAAGTTGGTAGCCAGGATGCCAATTTGACATTACAAGTCTCCTCTATCAAAATTTCACACTAGCTCTTCTTCCTCTAGCCAATTTTCCAGCTTGCTATCCCAGTTTCGAAGCTCTTGCCTCAACTCCTGAACCTTACTATTCAATCGCCTTTACTTCATTTCCAAGTGCCAAATTTTGTGCTCCACACAACGACCCAAATTTTGTGCTCCAATGCATTAGTCTAGTTTCTAAAGGGGAAGAAGAGCCACAATTCATACTGTAATGTCCCTTTTTCGAAATTTTATTATAATGAACATTTTTTCACTTTTTCTCCTATTTCGACCTTTGACTAGTTTTGATGTGTATGTCTCCAAATTGACCCAAATGCTCCCAAATATTCTGAGAAGGTGTATGAATGATGATTAAGACTTGAATATAATGTTCACTGATGATTTATGACCCTCCAATTACTTCTGCAAACTTGTTTAATATTCTAGTCAAGGTAGGAGCTTTTACTAGCAAATTGGAGCTCCAATTCCCCCTGGGTAAATGCTGGAAATGGCTTTTCAAATGCTCCCAAACCCACTCGAATTTCTGAATAGAGGAAGAGGATGAAACCTAATGCAAAATCCCACTAGATGCAACCTAAATAATGAAAATCTCACTAGATGCAACCTAATGCAAAAAGCATAAAATATTTTTGTCTTTTCTTTTCAAAAAACTTCAAAAATTATAATGCAAGTGAATGCAAACTTGAGCAAGTTTGAACAATGTAGACATATATAATTAAATGATTCAAGCAAATCCTATAATGACACACTTCGACCAAGAAGGAAGAAATGGCACAAAATCAAACTTGGCGGAACTGTCAAACTTAAAAGCTTACTATATCCATAAACATGGAGAAAGACAAACTCAAACTACAAACAACAGTGCAGAGCATAAAGTGTTCATGAGGTCTGATCAATGACCTAGAACACAAGCATTTAGACCCAAAAATCCAAGCAAGAAGGACCAACAACATTCACAAATGAATAAAGTCAAACATAAAGAACCCAAGGACTTGAAAGATCAAGCAAATTGTGTGATGTACAGACCCAATACTTACAGAATCATGTCAAAAACAAAACCTTCACCAACTTCTGAGAGGCCACCAAAATAGGGACAAGCAAAAACCCTATGAACTCAGAGAAAGCTATAGGAACACACTATTATTATAAATACAACCCGTGTGTGACACACGACTGTCCAAAATGCAACCGACATACACAAGGTGAAACACGCGACTATCAACAAGACAACCCGTGTGTACTGCTAAAAATTTTCAAAGAAAAAAGTACTAGCAGACATGTCCTGAACATGCCAAACTAAAAATCAAAGGAAGAAATAGACAAATCACACCCAGCATCAAAAGAGCACAGACTAGTCAAGAAACCTCAAGGAAAGGACCCACAACAGGCTGGACTCCCCAGCAGAGTCGCCAGTTCTGTTGTTCAGGAAAACACACCCTTATAACCTAGGGTCTCTAGGGTTACCAACTTACTAAGCTAGACTTGTAGACAATCAACTATGTAGAAATTGAAATAAGAATAGGAAGAAAACCTAGCAAACCCGGTTTATGACAGTTGATCCAAGCTTTTCTTCTCTTCTTCCATGGATTTCTCCAATCACCTGCAAAGAACAAGTTCTTCCTGCAAATACCTTATATATATATATATATATATATATATATATATATATATCAATGGTGAATGAAACAACATATTCATAATGAAATTATAATATAATTCATAAAACAACATATACAAGAGTGCACATTATTGGAAGAAGAACTTTCTTTATTAATAAACATAGATGGTGAGATTGCAACCCAACTTCTGAAACAAGGACTCCTCTGCAAATCGAGGACACTAAGTTCTGCTGCTCCAAGATGTCTGAAGGCATACCACCTGCATAACTTTTCTCTTCCAAGAATGATTGATTAGCCCAATCCCATGCCTTCTATTTATACATGGGGAAATAGAGAGGTTTCGATGGTTGATATGGTTGATACAGTACAGATAGTTATGATTAGGGGCTCAACTGATCTCGACTAATCATGGTTTATATTTTTTAACTTCAAATTAAGGTACACGCGAGTATTAATATAGGCAAGTCGCGTATTCCACACTCCTTGCTTTCAGGAAACCCATGTGTTCAATGTACATGCGATTTGCGATGCAAATACTCGCGTGTGACATGCTGGTTGCTATGAAAATAGTCGCGTGTGTAACCCTGATGTCCAAATAAAAATATATTCAGCTGGTCAGGAGATGATGTATCAACAGTCATGCCCATCTATAGTGTTTTGGATACTTCAATCCAGTTTGTCCTTTTGTGTCCCGATTGGATGTTAGTACTCGGATGAAGAAGTGCCATTTTACATTATAACACCATCAAACTGTGGTATTGTTCTTGAGAAATCAATTTTCCATTGTCATCCCAAAAAGAACGAAGACCACTATCAAAGAATTTTAGGAATACGTTTTTGAGACTTTTAACCTGAAGGAGTATCCTATCTGCTTTATCTTATATACTTTTTATAGGGTTATGTTTTCCAATCATTTTTCTTGCCCAAATGATAAGCGTGGTTCTATCTCTAATCCCCAAATCCTAAATGTCTACATAATTTAACGTATTCAAAAAATTAATTGCATTATGAGTTGTTTCTAAGGTTTATCCAATGTTTCATTTATCACTTTACACCTTTGGAAAGCCATATCTACTATAGCACCTTTATCAAAAATATTATACAAATATGACCTAAATTTAAGTTTATTTCTACTGATAATGCATCCCATATGAGGTGCTTCGCTCCTTGCAAGGGTATTTTACTTGTTATTTTATCTTTCAGGTCATTAATCTTTCTTTGCAATTGTTTTCTTTCACCTAGATATTTACTCTTTTCCTCGGTGTTATGAACTAATTCTTGTTTGCATTTCTGGATTTCCTCTCTCAATTACTTGATTTCCCCATCCTTTAAATTGATTTGAAACATTGAATTTGTTAATTCTTATATATAGGATTCATTTTCTTGTTTCTCACCACTAGCAAAAATTTGATCTACTATCTTCATTGATACCTGTCTCTCTTCAATCTGATTTGCACTTAAGGCTGTAATTTTTACCAATCACGTATTCGTCTTTCTAGTGTAGGTTGCAACATATTCTTCATATCTTCTAACATTTTGGGAAACTCGGTGTCAAAAATATTTATGTAGGCTTATAACATGATTGCATTGATGAATTCAAACATATTAATTTGATTTGGAAGATCAGAAGAGAATATTGTGCCAAGAAACTTCAAGGTTGATACTTTTGAGCATAAAAACATATTCAAAAGACAGGCTTGATATCTGAAATGTCTCAATGTGTGGAATTTCATCAGCCGAGCATTAATTGCTTTAGTGAGGAACTCATCAAAATTAAAGTAACATACTAGACTTGACTCTGACTCAGGTGAATTTATTTTCAAAAGGAATCCCAACATGACTTTGACAACTGACTTATCATCATCGTGACCTAAAACTTGACTTAACAAAGACAAGAGTAATTGGACATCCTCTTGAAATACATTAATATTCAAAGTAAAAGAAAGGATTTCACATGACTAACCAAATTTCAAGACTCATGATAGAAACTTCTCTTTATCCTCTAGGTTACAATCTATGTACAATTAGACCAAAACCTTTTCACTAAAAAACTCAGGGTTTTTAGGAAAGGATTCAGGTAAAACTAAGACTTAACGGTTAGTTTGTTCATTGAATTGACATAGAATTTTAGTTGTATTGGCATTCATAATAACTTTTCAGCCCGTGAATAGTTAGTCGCACACCAACCAACAAACTCAATAAATTATAGAGTCTTCTTAATGCATAAATGGTACAAAAAGAACTAAAAACATTCAGTACATCCATTCCCTGCGACTTACACTCCATTAACCATTCTTTAGACTGATAAATGCTACCTGCAGACAAAATTGGGTCAAAAATGTTTCCCTCTCTATAAACTATGACTTCTTATTTTTCATCTAAAAACCTACAGAGCAAGACAGACCTTTGAATTTGTTCCATGAGAATAGGGAATTGGAAAATTGCAAAGTTTCTTGATACCTGCATATGGGAGAACGTTAAAGTTTACCTCTAGACCAAGTTAACAAAGAAGAATGGTGCATTGTTGACACTCTCTTTCATCCACAATGCAATAACAAATAACCTTTTATTTTCCTGATACAATTTTATATGAAAAAATGGAAAGTGGTTTCAAAGCTCTCAACAAGTGGTTTAGTTCCAACCGCTTTTGATAGTGGACTTCATGAACATGTGACACGTGGTAGGAAGTATATTTTCCTCTACCACCTTTGTGTTTTAAACTCCATGCTCTTTCCCTTCCTAGAATACTTTCCCGTTGTTGATTTAATCCGAACATGGCTCACACCATCGATCCAATATCCCTTTCTATCTTTTGAATTTTGGTCGTATCCACCCACCTTTAGTTCCTTTCATCTTTATATTTGAACATAGCATTAGGTCACATTATCCCAAATTTCTACCTCTACGCTCCTTTTCCATTTCATCCCTTTCATCATTTGCCTCAGGTGAATCCTTCGATCACATGCACTTTTTCTTAAGCGTTTTCACCCTTTAGGCTTTAAATCATAGTGCTTGGTTACATAATAAACTTTCAAAGGCTAAACCATGAATTTATATAACTTAATCTCATTTTTATGGGCCTTTTAACCTTTATTTTTTAAACCCAAATGGAATCAAAACAATATAAAACCCTTCAAAGATTTTTCTTTCCAGTATTGAAAATATACATAGCACTGCATTACTGAGCAGACTGCTTGTCTACGTGGTATTAGTGGTTCCTATACTTGGACAAGACCAATTACCACCAGAGTAATTGGAATTTTCAGTTCATTAGATCTTAATCATTTCTTTCAAATTTATAAGATTTCCCATTCGATCAATGAATCCCTGTATTGATAAGCAGCTTAGCTGCAGCAAGATTATCAGTACCTGGACAATTGCAAAGGAACACCTGGATTGAATGTATCTTATACTTCGAACTGCATTTTAAATTCTATTGTGTGAATGAATTTATTTCTTATAATTAGGTTTGATTTCAGTTTTAGTTAGACAACATAGTTAACTTCTTGATAAATTAGCTATGCACAGATACTGTCCATATGTCACAAGTTTACATCTTAGGTTGACAATTTAATATTGGAAAATTATTTAGCATATAATTTCACTAACAATCTTGGCGTAATTTTTAGGGACGGTATGGAAAGGGCTAGAATAAAGAGTTAGTTGTACATAGTTACAATCATGACAAGGAGGAGGAACGAATAATAAGACAATAGGTAAGAACATGTGCTACCGCCATTGATTGAAGAAGGTAAGTATTCATGCTCTGTCACCATTGGTGATGATATTCCAAATCTTTGTCATGATTGTGATGGATGAATAGGTAGATTTAGCAGTAGATTAAATTTTAATTCTGAAATTTTCATTTTCTAGCGTTAGAAGAATATCCTTTTGAATATTGATCCATTTTTCTTGAAGTACTAATCCATGTGCAGGATAGGGGTCATTATTCAACAAAGAAGGCTTCATAAATGTTTAATAACTTATGGAGAAGAGAAGAATGATTCTCCAAGAGCTCTCTCAAATCCTAAAAGTAGTTGGAATCTCTACCTCTCAAGAAGAGAACATCTTGATAACAATCAAGAACATATATGCACTTTAAGAAGTGATAAAAGAGGAAGAATCCCAACAACAAAGAGAGAATACCAAGGAATCGGGTACCACATTGGATAGAGAGCAGCCATTGGAACATGAGAGTGAGGAGTTCTTGACATGCCTAGCAGCAGATCCTCTATGCACAACAGAGGCTAATCATTTGACAATATAATATCTATAATGCATGGTAGAAGAGAACACGCAAAGTGATCTAAATAAACAAGTGAACCATGAGTATCATGATTTCATTGAATGTTGGTTTCAGGAAACTATCATCTCACACCACTCCTTCATTCTTCATGACTTATTACCATCATCATCAAAGCAGTTGATTCTTCATACTCTGGTATACATTAAAGTTGGTCTTTCAAATCTGAGTATGAAGGTATTTCACACCTATTACGTGCAAGGTTACATTGGAAGTACTTATACACTTTAAGGAGAGTTTATTTTCTTCAAAGTAGAGTAGGATGATGTATTGTAAGTAAATAAATGAAAATGAATAAAGATAAAAATAAGTTTTGCTGTGAAAATTAGCTTGTCTAGTGCAGCATAGTAGGATTCTAGTTAGAAAACAAGACAGTTGGATGGCTATATTCCAAATAAAATATGGATATATATTCTACAAGTTTTTCTAAAAATCTAAAATCATTGTTGGTTTTTTCTTGTGCTAACCAATGAAGAATTTCTTAAGGTCTTCCTTTTAGCAAGCTCTTCTCCATTGAATACAACACTTTATCTGGAGACAGAACTAGAGCCAATAAAAGTACCTTAAGGCCTGCATTCATTAACACTAGGTTTTCTCATCAACAAGTAATGATAATTCCTTAACGTCTCTTAATTAGTGAATTTTGTTGATGTTCGATAGTAAATCTGTTAGGATTAATTAATCCTCCTTTGTCCAATATAGTCTATTTGGTCATTTTTCCTAACTTAGGGATTTATTATCGCTGTATTAGAGTATGGGGGACACACCTATGGGTTATCTGACACTTACTGCATCTTCATGCATGAGTTTACATGCCTCTGGGATCAATCCCTACATTATAGAAGCCCACTCTGAGTACCACCATCAGTCACCTTCAGTTGGTTTTGGTAGGTAAGCAATTATGTTGAGTTATCCTCCAGTTACTTTCAGTTAGATCACTATCAGCTATCCTAGCGCTAGTTTTGCATGCACACGGGGAGAGTGGTGCCTTTTGTCCACCTACTTCATCAGTTAATTGATTGTAGACTGATTTAGACATCCGGAGTTAGACTAGTGAGCTTCAACTGTGATTTTTCCATGCTAAGTTATCTAAACAGTCAGATAGAGTTGGTATATTCAAATCCTATCCACAGTATTCAAATTCTATTTACCATACTACCATTGTATTACTGATTAATGAATGCAGATTAATGTTGGCAATTCTTGTCCAATTAATCTGAAATTTGTGTCATGAATGTTTTGCTCAGTGTACATTGATCTTGATTATTCCACTTCATAATTCCTTTCCAATAGCTCTCATCATAGCCTGTAGATCTATGGTTCTCAAATTTAACATGGTATAAGAGCCTTGTTTGGGCTAAAACTCAATCCTCAGGAACCTTCATGCTTGTACCAGAAGTAGCTGAGTTTCCATATAATTCCTACAATCATAGCATTTCTCCCTCTATGTCTAGAGAAGTCTATCAAGTGTGACGAAATATGAAAAAGTGCACATGTCGACGTGGAAAGGTTTGGACTGAAACATGTTTGCGAATTGAAGTTTCTTTTGCAATGATTTTTTGCAGGTGCAACAATTTCTATGGATTTAAGATCAGTTCCTCCTCTATCACCATTCAATTATGTTGAGTGGAAATTGAAGATGGTTGCATATATCAAGAGCCGTGATCTCTTTGATGTGTCTATTGGAGTTGGTAAAGAATATTGTGAAGAGGAATAAGATTTTCTAAATGACTGTGATAGAGAATATGGAAGTATGGGTAGATTAATGTCTCTTGATATGCGTTATCTCATGGAAATTGTTTAGTATCCATTCGATCTCTGGAGAATTCTAGATAGAGAATTTGGTGTGTAGAAAGAAGAAGATGATAGCTAGAGAGAATCCAACACCTCCTCATGTGTTCTCTCTTCAAAATTCTTGGTCTCTATTCTCTCATATGTAGTTGTTCAAGATGAAGAAGAAGCAGAATCTTCAACTCAATCAATTCGAAATGTGGAAAGTCTCCTTGTAGTGACTCCTTCTCTTGTTGCTCCAGAAGTTTATGAGATATTTGATATCTCATATTCTCATACATATGATCCAGAAGAAGACATTTGAAACTCAATTGTTCAAGAAAAACTCTCCTTCTCCAGTGATTCTTCTATTATAAATTATGTGCAAAGTCTGCCAGTGATTGCCACAGAAAATGAAGAGGAACTTGATTTATCTCTCTCTTGTCATGCTACCGGTGTGCAGAAAATTGATACTTTGGATTTTTTGTAAGAAATATCAGATTTTAGGATTGATCCATTCACCCTCATTGATCTAGTGCTTCCAGTAAATTCCTGCATGATTGTTTGCACCAATACACAGATTTTTGTTTAAGAAGGATAAAATTGTGTATCTACCATCTCAGTGGAGCACGTGGAACCTTTGTTCCACACTCTTGGATCTGATATGATCTTATTTGGTAGAAGTTTTAATTTTAAAGAGCCTCCAATCATGCATGTAGTTGTTCTCATCAATTTTGGTGTGAAAAATCAAGTATCTCAAGTCTCTTTCAATTTTGTTGTTGGGGATTCAATGTTAGTTTTCTCTCATGAGTTTGCTAATATTAAATTTTGTGAATCATTGAATATTTTAAAATCATTCACTCTCCATGGTCCCAAGACTTCTCTACCTTCCTACTTCATCACATGTTCATCTCCCCACAGTACTAGTAAAGATGGAGACACCCTGCATTAAACTGGACACTTGCTCCTAACACATGGAGTTGATTTTACCTCACATTGTTCGATGTTCAAGGATGCAACATATAAGATGATTGGATTTACCTCACATGGTTTGAATTATCAAGCATTTTTTCTCTCTCATCGGTTGATCTCAGTTGCTCTACATGGGTCCAGTTTTCATCTTACAGGTGTCTATGTTCCTGATTCAGTTGACCATATTCCTCTTCTTCCAAAGAGGAAAATTCCTAAAAACATAATCATTTAGTTTGGAGAGGTTCACATGCACAGTCCTGAGATGTTGATGCATAGAAGAAACAATATTCTACATTATCGCTCCATAGAGTTGCATATTGCAGCAATTTTTTCACAAGTTTTTACTCAAAGATGAGATTTTTCTCTTAAGTATGGAAGCTTGTTTCCTGATTACCTGCTTATTTTGGGAGGGGGGTTTTCCCCTGAGGTTTTCCCCATTTTCCTTATTTTATTAAGGAGTATTTTATTTTCATTTAGATTGTATGGGTGACTTTTTGCCAAGTTTCTAAGGCCCAAGTTGTCTAAAGNTTAGGATTAAGGGGGGGGGGGGGGTAGGATTAATTAATCATCCTTGTTCCAATATAGTTTATTTGGTCATTTTACATAACTTAGGAAGTTATTATCACTATAATAGAGTATGGGGGACACACCTAGGGGTTATTTGAAACGTACTGCATCTTCATGCATGAGTTTATGTGCCCCTGGGACAAATCCCTACATTATAAGAGACCACTCTGAGTGCCACCAGCAGTCACCTTCAATTGGTTGTGGTAGGTAAGAAGTTATGTTGAGTTATCCTCCAGTTACTTCCAATTAGATCACTATCAATTAGCCTAGAGTCAATTTTGTATGCATGCAGGGAGAGTGGCACCTTTTGTCCACCTACCTCATAAGTTAACTGATTGTATATTGATTTAGACATCTGGAGTTAGACTAGTGAGATCCAGGTGTGATTTTTCCACATTGAGTTAGCTAAACAGTCAATTGGGGTTGGTAGATTCGAATCATATCCACATTATTCAAATTATATTTATTGTACTATCATTGTATTAATGATTAATGAATGAAGATTAATGTTTTGATTATCTGAGCAATTCTTGTCCAACTAATCTAAAATTTGTGTCATTAGTTCTTTGCTCAGTGTACATTGATCTTGATTATCCCACTACATAATTACTTTCCAATAGATCTCATCATAGCCTATATATATAAGGTTCTGAAATTTAACAAAATCATCTATTCACATCATACAAAATGTACTTGGGTGCCTTGATATTAGTAACATCAATGACAAAATATCTCGCATTGGTCAACAACTCGCATCATTTGTTGGTAATCCAGTGACTTTCCTTTATGTTCGACATTATAAAATCCATTCATGGGAAGGTTTTTGTACCATAATAGGTTCAGGATGCAAATTCAACGGGATTCTACAAGTTTTTCCTCAATATTTACAAGTTTTCTACCCAGTTTACCAGTTTTTTTTCAATCTTTACAAGTTTTTATACAATTTACAAGTTTTCTAAAAACTAGTAATTCTAGCATACTATCAGCATGAAACTTGTAATTTCTTCAAGGATTGTGTTAGTTTCTTATATATCTCAGCTTTGGGTAACAATATTCAGGCAAGCTTATGATTTTTCTCTAGGATTATTTCCATAGGTATGGTGTTTTAGTTGCCAGGTATGAAAATACTACTTATTTTTGTAAATTGTCAAGAACTAATTATATATTTTACAATTAAAAAAAAACTTTTATAACTCCATTCCCTCTAACTCCATTAATACCCCTCATATCATTTTGTTTATTTATAGTTAAGACAATAGGTCACATTAAATGGTTAATTTCTTACCTCCCTTCTAACTTGACATCTCGCATGCATGTTGTAATTACATTCAAATGTGTTCCACCTCCACCACTTGAATTATACCCACTACTATCCTTTAAATATGTCGCCACCCAAAAGCCCATAATTATATGTTACTATTCCTACCATTACTTGTGATGATTACCCTTACCATTGAGTTTCTATCGGGAAGTCGGAACCATTGTTTCAAGGTAGAGACGGTCGATAACAATCTGGAGAAGAGGTATGACCCCTTGATAGTGAATTGCTTCAATGAATACTTGCAAAGTAAGAATGCTTTTTAAAGTTGTAGGGTGGTATGTATTTTTTTGGAGAGATTCCAGGGGTGGTATGATGAACCTTCAGGGAATTCGTACGATTTTTTTGTGGCAAATATCAGAGTGTTTGAATTACATATAACAAAGAATTTGATAGCTGAGGTAAGTGGGATTCCTATTACAAGTGAGAGGAACTTCAAATCACAATGGTTTGTGGAGAAGAATGCATGGAAATATTTCGTTGACAGAGTTAAACCCTTGTTGAATTGGATCCAATATATTCTAAATAAACACCAATTGAAGAAGTTACAACACATGTTGAAGAAGTGAGGGCGTTTGTTACACATGTTGAATACATAGGTTGATTGACATTAATCCTCATGAACAACCACTTACATCAACCCCTGTTCCTCCGGCACAGATACCATTTGATTCATTATCTATTGATTAGCAATAGAAATATCATAGGATTAAGGACCTAGAATAGTCAGTTTAGGAGATAGAAATCCTAGGAAGACACATTAAGAAAGAAAACCAGAGTCTTAAGAAGAAGAATACCAATATTAGGACAGCTCATGATAAGTTGCAGTCTTAATTGCAATTTCTCAAGACAACCAATAAAACTCTCAAGTGACAAATCACAATTCTCAAACGTATCAAAAACATAGAAATAAGAAGGCTTTAGAGGAAGAAGGCTAACAATGTACATCCATATTTTTAGGTTGTACCTGAATCCCTAAATATATTAGAAAAATGTTGTGGAGATTGCATTTTCACCAGAGCATCCAACAAATAAGGAGAAAAGGGAAATATTTGAATTAACTTCTGTTGTAATCTCACATATCACATAAGGTTACCAATAATACATACTAAAACATATAAATATACAGAGACAAGAGACAAGAACAGATAGATAGAACATAATACTTTATTACAATGAGTTCATACAAAGCACAGAACTGAACTGAGTTCTTGTGTGGCTCAACAGCCTAATATATACAAGTTACAGACAGTTACAAAATAACTACCTGTCAGTTCGGTGAACCGACACGACTGTTAGTTAGCTGACTTAATTAACTAGTTTAGTCGGCTGATCGACTAGTCGGTCCATCGACTTAGTCGACTAACTAAGTCGGTCTTCGTTCAAGTCGACTTATGTCGACTTGCTCCTTCTACATCTCCCCCACGAACAAAACATTTCTTCGTCCCGAAGAAACAAGGAAGTACAAAAATTTTTAATGTTGGTCGGACCCTGCAAAACTGTTACTGAGGTGGACTGTGCAGATGGATAGTTGGTCTTCTTTGGACGCAAACTTCGACTATTGCTGGTGCAGTGATGACAAGCTGATGCTGGAAGTCTGTCCATGTCTGTAAGGCTTTCTGAATGTCGATCGTTAGAGTAGTTAGATTCGACAGTACTGACATCTTTTCTGCCATGGGCATTTCTGCAATGTGCTCCATGTTGGGACCCAACATTTGGTTCTGTTCTTCTGCAGTATCAAGGAGTCTTCTCATATGCGGGTAGATATTGTCGACCTTCTCTAAGTTTGGAAGGGCTTGATGGACCCACTGATGAGCTTCTCATTCTAGTTTCTGCAGTTTGCTATTCTCCATGACAATCTACTCGTCAATAGTCTGCCTCATTTCTACCTCCGTCGACTTACGTCCTTCCAAGCCCTGAATACCTTGCCTTGTCTGCCTGGTCTGATGATAGACTTGCCCATAATGAGTAGGCCAGTCTCTCAGCACTTCCTCAGTAACAATGGATTCCTCCATATGGTCTTGTAATACTTTGTAAGCCTCCGAAAATGCAGTGTACTGGTTCAAGAGGAGTCGGGCGGTCTCTTCCTTTTGTTCTGCTTTAGTCTCTTGGAGATGTGTTTGTATGGTCGACACCATGCCTTCAAAAAGCTGGTATGCCCTTTCCAGAGGTCGATCTGTAGCGTCTTCGACTGGGCCTAGACCGACAGATTGTGCGAGAGACCTGCATTTGCCGAGAAACTCGACCTGTTCTGCCTCTTTGTCTTTGAGCTCTTTACTTTTGGTGACCGTCCTCTTCTTTGACTCTTTGGCCAAGGTTTTGAGCAGTTGGCCGACCTCTGAGTCGGTTAGCGAACTTGCATCTTTTAAGCTAATCTTCAGGCCGGATGGTCTATGATGGTCTTTCTTTTTCTTCTGAGTGTCTTTCTGTGGCTCTTGGGTACCTGCAGTAGTTGAAGTGGGATCGGTAGTTGGTGGAACGGAGGCCGAGGGTTGCTCTGTTTGGGGAGGTGGGAGAGAAGTCGGGGGAGTTTCTTTTTGATGAGGGGGTATGGGGGACGGTGGTTTTTCTGCTAGAGGAGTTGGTATGACTTCTTCCGGCTGTGAGGCTGATGGTGGGTTTGGCTGTGAGTCAGGGGGTGGCGGAGGTGGTGGAGATGAAGGTGGAGATGGAGTGGGAGAATGGTCAAGGGTCAAAAGGTTGACGGGACTGCGTGGTGGACTTTGGTCGGAAGAGATACCTGCTTCCGACGGTGACGTGGGTAGGTCGTCCTGTATCGTGGGATCGACATCCTCAGTGACAGTATTACTGTGTCCTATAATGTCGCCCTCTTCGTTGGACCTGATAAATGTTGTTGTTTCCTGGGCATAAACCTGTTCATTTGCTTTGAGGGGAGCCGTTGTCTTTATTTTCTGTGCCGACTGAAATAGTGCAGGCAGCGTTGCAAAGAAGGCTTTAAGCTCAGCGTCCTTGTCGACCCTAGCTCTTAGTGCCTCCAGAATTGCTTGTTGATATTCTTCCATGGGGTTGCCCAACTGTTCTGCCGGTGCTTGTTCCTCGACCACACGCGTCGGGGATGGAGGAGGGGGGGTCAACACAAGGTCGACGACGTTTTCAGGCCTCTGTTGTGTTTTAGCTTTCTTGGGTCGAGCTTCTGGGGCGCCTGCCTCAATATATCGTTGAAACTGGGTTTCAACCGACACTTTATTGGCGCGGGCATCTTCGACAATGTCGACAGCCGTGGCTGTGAGTTCTTCATCATCGTCGGACGAGTCAAGAATAAGTTTGTGCTTGCCCCTGCCTGTTTGTTGTTTTTGTGTCTTGAGTCTCTTCCTGGCAACCGCTATCTCCTTAGCAAGCTTCTTGATGTTGCTCTTTGATAGGGCATATTCAGGGTCATCCTCTTCGACTTCTCCTGTTGGTTCTGGGGTGGGTTTGACGAGAGCGGGAGCTAGAGGAGTTGTCTTTTGCACTGTTGGCTTCGTTTGTAGTGTTGGTTGTTGTGGTTCTGTCAGCTGGGGGTCGACGACCTGTGCAGTCGGAGGTTTCACAGTAATATGCACCCGACTAGTGGTCACGGTCGGGGCATCCTCCGACACGAATGTACTGATATATAGATTAAGCTCGTAGTCCTCCTCCTTCTCCTGGTCTGTCAGCGGTTCGATGGTAGAGAAGTCGACCTTTTTGGCAGCCTCCAGAATTGGTACCTTTGCTCCTGCCTGTCGGGTCAATTCTCTGAAAATTTGGTCAACTGTCGGGTAGTAGTCGAGGTCTTTTGCTTTGGGGTCTTGACCTCGCATTTACCATACGGATGCATGGTCGAGTGCTAACTGGATATGTGAGTCGGCCGGGAGGTTTCGTCAGATGTTTTGGGGCACCCTCCACCTCGTCGTCCGAACCTTTAACTACTGGAACCAAGTCTCCAAGAAGACTTTCCCCTGTGCTAGCTCATGCAGGGTGCCTTTTTGTGAGAAAGGTTTGAAACGGTGCATTTCAAATCTAGTCGGCTCCCGGAAGACTGGATTGCTTCCGGGCGGAAGTGATACATGACTATCCAGATGATCAGGGAGGGGAATTTGATAATACCTCCTGTCTCCTGGCAGCGTTCACAGATGGTTTTGACCATGTTGGCGACATAGTCTCCCCATCGATAGAGTCTTTCGTTGGTGGCGATTGTGTCAACCGCCTCCAGCATCTCCAATTTAAGGTTGCTGCTTCGACCGGCCAAGGTAAGGGTGATTGCAATTATTTTTTCCACAATCTGTGGTGTCCGGGTCGCAATCTGTCCTATCATTAACCCTTTAGAGTTTTTTCCAGTCGGTGTGCCTGTAAGTTCTTGGACGAGTCCCTCCTTGATCCCAATTGGGACAGGGTCGCCTTTGTTCGACAGACCCATGAGCGCCGAAATAACATCCCCGGTGATGTCAATCGGTTGGTCGAAATAGAATCGGCCGTTGTGGTAGCGACTGATAATAAATTTAACAACGGCTTCTTTCGTCCCGTCGAAGCTGGCCATTAATGGTGCGTTAGGGTACTGGAGAATGCTGCTGTTCCGGACTTTCTCAGCGGCCTGGGTCATTTTACTTCCTTCATATGCCCAGTCTTGGATTTCGGCCCAGAGTTTCTGAAATGGACCCTCCTGGACTTTAGCAGCTTTGATATTCTTCAGTCTTTGGACCAAGGTGTGTCCTCTGCCTGCAACTCCTTGGCCTTCGCGGTGGCTCGGGTGAGTTTGGGTGCCATGACTTCGGAATGGTCGGAATTTGAACAGGGTTCGTGGGTACTGGTCGACGGAGGATGTGAGTGCTCTGTGTGTAAGGGGTGTGGTGAATGAACTTTCGACGGTCCATTATTTATAGGTGTGGCAATGGTGGAGTGTCGAACTGGATGTAGTAATGGCGGACTTGACAGTCCAACTGCAATACTCGAGTGTGATTTGGGGGATCTGGTTCGGCGCTCGAGGCCATTAATGTGTGATGGGACTCTCGAGGTCGACGGTCGGTGTCGGTGATGAAAACGGTCGGCATGAATGGTCGATAAGGATGGTCGATGAAAATGTTGTCGGTTGTCGAAGGGGTGAGTTGCTGTCATGCTGGGTATTTTTGAGTGGATTGGTTTGTTTTTGGAAATTTTCTAACTTTTTATAGGTTTTGATTGACAGTTATGGTCATTTTTTTTTTTTTGAATCAGTTTTTGTACCGTTTAAGTCGGGCTCCATTGACGAGCTTCCAAAATACTAGGCCCTGTAATGTTTTTAGTCGGAATGAACCATTGGGGTGGATTTCTTCGACAACATAGGGTCCCATCCATTCTGTGTGCAGTTTCTTTGGATTTCCTTTCACTCGACTGTTATAGAGTAAGGCAAGGTCACCGGCCGACAAGTTTTTGTTCTTGATGTTACGGTCGTGCCAGGCTTTCTGCTGTTGTTTGTGAATTTCCTGGTGTTGAATAGCCATAACTCTATGTTCTTCTAGTTTATTGAGTTGGAACAGTCGATCGTTTCTTGCATGCTCGACATCGATATGAAGTAGTTGAGCAACAATAGGTGCCTGCTGTCGGAAGTGTAGGGGGACGACTGCTTCTTGTCCATATACCAGTCGAAAGGGAGTTTGGTCGGTCGACCATTTATACGCAGTACTGTATGCCCATAAGATTGCAGGGATTTTCTCGTCCCAGTCATCTTTGTTGGTATTGCATATTTTAGTCAATCCTTTGGTCAGTGTTTTATTAAAAGCTTCAATTGCACCATTCGACTGAGGATGGTATGCTGTACTTCGTCTGTGGTCGATGTGAAACTGGTCGGTTAAGTTTTTGATGGTTTTGTTAATGAAGTGTGATCCCTGGTCGCTGATCAATGTGAGTGGACATCCAAATCGCGTAATAATGTTTTCATAGATGCACTTAGTAGCTACCTCACTTGAACATGTTTCGACAGGTTCAGCTTCTGCCCATTTAGTAACATATTCCACTGCAGTGATAATATATCTGGCACCTGATCGTCGGGCTGGGACAGGGAATGGTCCTATGAAGTCTATGGCCCAAATTTCAAATGTGAGACTAGGGTTTACAGAGATCAGGGGCATTTCTGTGCTCGACAGTGGTCGACCAATTCGTTGGCATCTGTCACATCGACTAACAAAGTTTTTACAATCCTTGTGAAGTGTCAGCCACCATAATCCAGACTGTTGAATTTTCCTGGCAGTTGTGTCGGCTTGAAAGTGTCCTCCTACAGGGCCATAATGTGCTTCGTGCATGATTTGGTCTCGTTCATGGTCGAGTACACATCTTCTAAGGACATCGTCTAACTCAATTTTATATAGAAATCCATTGATGAGGCTTTAAGGGGCAGCCTTCATAGCTAGGATTTGCTTCTTCTTAGTGTTCAGGACTTCTGGTGCCTGACCTGTTTCCAAGAACTGAGCAATCTCTTCCAGTTCTTCTGGTACCGCTTCTATACGAAATAGGTGTGTGTCTGGCAAGTCGTCGTCGACTTCGGTCGGTTCCTCTCCTGTGTCGATACGGGATAGGTGGTCGGGCCCGACATTGAGCTTTCCTGGTCGGACTACTACTTCAAATTCAAACTCTTGAAAAAGAAGTAGCCATCGACAAATTCTTCCATGATGAAGGGGTTTATTAACAAGGTATTTTAGTGCTTGACGGTCGGTGTAAAATATGAAGGGGTTGGCTAACAGGTAATGTCGATACTTTTGAAGGGAAAAGACCATACCTAGGGCTTCCCTCTCGGTGGTCGAATAGTTCTTTTCAGCCTTATTGAGTTTTCGACTACTGTAAAATATGGGGTAATCCATTCCATCGTCTCCTGGTTGAGTCAGGATTGCGCCAATAGCTATCCCTGATGCATCAATATGCACATGAAATTTGGTCGACCAATTGGGAAACTTAAGTATGGGGGCTTCGACCAGTTTTCTCTTCAGTTTGTCGAAGGATATTTGGCATTCCTCTGTCCACCTAAATTCTTGATCTTCTTTTAGCAGCTCTTCCAGAGGGTAGGTCATGTCTGAGTAATGTCGGATAAACTTCCTATAATACCCTGTATGTCCCAATAACACCCGAACTTGTTTAGGGTTTATTGGAGGCTTCAAGTCGACGATGATTTTAATCTTAGCAAAATCAACCTTAATACCATCTTTGCAAACAACATGTCCTAGTAGTATCCCTATGGGGGTCATAAAGATACACTTATTAATGTTTAAGGAGAGTTGGATCTGTTGACATCTCTCCAGCATAAGTTGGAGCCATGTGCAGTGGTCCTTTAGGGTGGAGTAGATAGTCCAGTCGTCGAAATAGACTTCCATGGTTTTATAGATGTATTCCTGGAAACTTTTTACAACAATTCTTGAAAAGACTGCAGGTGCATTCTTTAATCCAAAAGGCATAACCCTATAAGCAAAAGAGCCAAATTCACAGACGAATGTAGTTTTCTTCTGGTCTTATTTTGCTATAGGTACTTGGTTGTATCCTGAAAATCCATCTGTAAATGAGTAGCATTCATGTCCTGCCACTTCATTCAAGATTTCATCAGCATACGGGGTTGGGAATGGATCGGTTAGGGTGACTTTGTTAAGCTCTCTAAAGTCGACACAAATTCTTAATCTGGTCGGGTCATGTTTCTTAGGTTGTACTACCATGGGACTTGCCCATTCCGACTGGTCGATGGGGTAAATGATCCCTACTTCTAACATGTTGTCTATTTCCTTCTTAACTATCTCCTTATACTTATGAGCTAATTTATAAGGTCGTTTCTTAACAGGTCGGACATCAGGTTTTGTATCTATTTTCATTTCTCCCATTTCCTGTACTAGTCCTTTTAAGTCTTTGTAGTCCCTGGCAAAGACATCTTGGAATTCCCTAAGTAAGTTTATGATTTCATAGGTTTGGTGTTCATTCCAATAGTCTCCAATCTTAGCTAACTTTGGATGGTCATCATTTGAAATGTCGACCTCCTTGGTTTTCACTTTTGCATCCAGCCACTCTGGTGCTTTAGCTTCATTGATTGGCCGACTTCCCTCTGTGAACTGTGAGAATGTAGCAGGAAATTCGGCTGCAGTCATTCTGTCAATGTCAGGCTTATCTGTGCTCTCGACTTTCAAGATGGAATATATAGGTTTGTTAGTTTCACTGTGGTCAGGGTTCCATCTGAAGCTTTTGCTGATGGTGTGTTCATTTTCTAAGTGCAATCAGTTGGACTATGGTCTGGGTGCAGTTTGTAGAGAATGGCAATCCTTGACCTGTCGCTCAGTCTGGGAGGGTTGATTGGCGGTCGGCTGGAGAAATTGTTTGATTTGCTGTGCTGTCGCAGCCAATTTTTCGTTTTGAGGTGTAAACTGGAAGTATTTGATAAAGTTTTCTCTTAATTCATGCCAAAAGAATGTTTGTCCCCTAGCTTCTTCCATTTTATACCATTTGGTGGGTAAGTCGTCTAAGGTTGAAGGAAACAAATGGGGCCAAGCTCTCTCGTCTTTGTAACCAAGTCTTCGCCACTCCTTTTCACAAGTCCTAATGTGGTCTTCTGGGTTCTGGCCTTGAGTGAAGATAGGGATTTGGGCTTTCTGTGTTAACTTTTTCCCTCCAAACCGTTCAACAAAGAAGGTTGAAGCAGTGGTCCATGTCTGTAGTTTTGATTGATGGGTATCCCACCATCTAGCTGCTTGACCTGTAAATGTTTACACTAAGCTTTGCATTCGACCATGTTCTCCGATATTTTTAGAGACTTGTTCGACATGCATGACTGGGGATTCCCTCTCCTTATACCATGGTAGTTGGGTATTGTTTAAGTTCGTGGATTGTAAGGTAGGGCGTTCTCTTTGTTTTTTTTCAAATATTTTTGGGATAATCGATACGATGAAGCACTGTCGGGTGGGTTTTTTCTGTACTGTTTGAATAGTCCAGCACCCTCTTGCTTGCGTTTCGTAATTTTCTATCTCCCAGTCATAGAGTTCAGCGTCCGAATTATAGCCAACTGAGTCGAGGTTACCTAAGTAAAGCTCCCCTTGGGCGTTTGGTTCAGTATAGTCGGTATTGTTCTGGATCTGATAAAGTTGTCGGATATCGACTTCCTCGTCAATCGGCTCAATCCAAGGTTGTCCTTGGGATGGATTAATAGGTACTATGACCTTTTGGCCATTTCCTTTGAGCTTAATACGTTCTTTGTCTAAAGAGATAGAAGCTTTCATCTTTCGACCCCAAGGTCGACCTACAAGGGCTGGGAAGGAGCTAGATCCTTCTTTTGGGTCAATAATTTTGAAATCAACCTTGGTTGATATCCCTTTGATGGTCGTGTCTACATTTTTCCAAACCCCAATGGGTTCAATGAGACCTTGGTTGGCCAGTTTTAGATAAATGCCTGACTCATAGAGTCGAGGTCTTCCCATCTTTTCCCATGTGTCCCGGGTCATAATATTTACCTGAGACCCAAAATCAAGTACCACTTGTCGGACATGGAAACCTCCGATTTCCAGGTCGACTAGAGGGTCGACATCATTTTTGTGTTTTTGATTTAGGTTACAAATGTTCTTAGTTTGTTTTTAAGGTTTAGTATTTTTGATTTGCTGCAATAAATCAATGAAGTGGGCTACCGACTCATCTGTTTGAATGAGATGGGTTAACTGCTGTGTTGTGCTAAGTCGACTGTGAGTAATGTCCTCTTGCTGTGCAAGGTTTTGAAATATGTGTGATGCCTCTTGATAGGTGTGTTTTTGTGTTATAGGTTTTGGATAATTATTGGTGTCTTTGATCCTGGTAACTTGTGGGTTATCAGGCCCTGTTTTTGTGCCTTGACGAGTGACAATATGCAGATTTTTAGTATGTACTACATCATGCTTTTGTACACAAGACAAGACATTAACATTCTTTTTCATATTAATTTTTTCCAACATAGTAGGACAATCCTCCAAGGAGTGATCGCCTACTCCACAATGCGTACAGAATTTCAGGTTAGTTCTGTCCTTGTACGGACAGTCTACGCATTTGTGCCCCTCCTTATAGCAAATGAAGCACTGGCTGGGTCAACGAGTGCGTATGTCTCGATTCCCAACGAATCGACCTCTTCTAAACCCTTGTCATCAATTGTCATACCGACGTTCATATCGTCGGTCGTTAGCTTGTTGCCCATTTTGATTGTTTGAATTGTTCTGCTCATTAGTCTGTGCTACTACGTTTGTTTGGTAGACGGCCTGGTAGTTCTGTCTATTTTTCATGTTCAGTTGACAGTCGGCTGTGTTGTGGCTTTTGGTCTCGCAGATGGCACACCAGGAAGCCTTTCCATTCTTCATGTTGTATGGACAGTCAGCTGTAGAATGGTCTCCACGCTCCTGGCAGATGTCGCAAAACGCGTTAGTCTGCACAAAACGGACATCTTGTCGGCTGTACTGCTGTCGACAAGTATCTTTTGAATGACCAGCCGTCGAACAATTTGTACACCCGATCTCTTGATTCTTCAGGGTCAACTCTTTTAAAGACTTCTGGACATTTTCTAGCTGTTCCTCCAGGCGGTGGTCTGTTGGATATGCAGGGATGTCTTCATCCATCTCGACCTGCAGAGCTTTAGTCAGCGCATCTTCATATGTCTTGAAAGTTTCCAGACTGATATGTCGGTGAATTTTTTGTGATAAGCCTGCAAGAAACCATTGAATTAGCAATTGTTCGTCAATAACATAATCTAATTGACTCAACAGGTACTTCCAGCGTTTGTCATAATCGCGGACAGTTTCTCCTGGCTTTTGTTGGGTTGTTTTCATCTTTTTGGCTGCCAAGTGCTTAGCGTCTGGGGTTTTGAAAAAGGACAAGAATTGCGCCTTTATATCAGCTTTGGTCGCCTTGGGGGTCCTCTCTGTGAAGGTCATGAACCATGTCAAGGCTCGTTTGCGTAGGGCCCCTGCGAACTGGGCCATCTGTCGTTCTTCATCGGTCACCTGGTTTGCATCCCAGATGGACTCACAGACGAACCAATGTCATTTGGGATCTTCATCCCCTTCATATAGAGGAATGTGGGCAGTTCCGTGACCCATGTCTGAGTCGCTGTCACTGCTATCCGACGGTGGTGGAGGTGGGGGTGTGGGTGGTGGTGAAAGAGGTGGGGTTGTTGATACAGTTGAACCTGTGGGGTTGCAGATGGGGTTTTGGTCGACGGAACTTATGCTTCCATCGGTGGTCGATTCTTTCTCATCGTACAACAGATTGTTGATAATTTGTCTTCTCACTGGCCCACTGTCACTCTGCGTGCTTTGGTCTGACTCTTCGGTATCTTCTAAAGTTGTATGTGGCAGGGGGGGTGCTCCTTCGTGTGTCGGTAGGAGAAAGTGGATACTTCGAAAGGAAGGTGTCGTTTGAAAGGTCACCCAGTTCCCTTCGACCGGTCGGCGTATAACAAGTTGTCGTCCCGGGTATGGTTCATCACCTAGTCGACTCCAAATTGTGATGTCACCAGCTCTCAGTCGAAGGTCGTCTTCAATAATAGTCTGTATTACGGTATGTGGATTGGCTGGGGACAGGGTTACTTCATTGGGAACCGTTATTTGGAGAGCTTCTTACTGCTCTATCCACACTTCCTCTTCCTTAGGGGCCGTCTCTTCGTCTACGCCTTCTTCTTGTCGGTCATGACCCGACTCTGGCGGATTCTCATCTCGGTCGGTCTCCCTAGGGTTTTGTTCTCGACGCAGCTCTTCGGCTTGTTCTCATCTGGCTTCCCTTCTCTGCTGTCTTTCATCCCTCTCGATTCTCTTAATGTCCGACATACTTTCATACAATACTATTCCTTCAGGTCCTTTTCGGTCGACTGTTCATTACTGGCTTAAGTCTGGTCGACTAGTATCCACTATGCTCCCTCTTCGACACACGACCAGCTACCCCCCCATAGCCTACCTGACACTTTTTTAGAAAGCTCAGGTAATGCTGTCTATTTGTTCAGGAAGTATTCCCACTCTCTTTCAGCGATGAATTTCTCCCACTTCTTTTGCTTCTCCGCCCAGTTAGCGTTTGATGGCGGTTCATACAATGGCGGTCGAGGTTCGACGATATGGCCTGCTCCTTTCTCTATCAAGAACTTGAACAGCAGGGTCAGTATGGAGCACAGAAATTGGTCGGTGAAATCTGTGTAGAATTTAGCTTTTACAGTTTCCACTGATGTTCGGTCTTCTAGTGCTTTCTCCTCACAGAAGTCATCGGCGATCTTCTCACACCACTCCGATAGATTTGTTCTACCCCCTCGAATAAGTTTCTCCAGCAACTGTTCTTCTTTAGTTGCGTCGGTCTTTTTCATCCAGGAGTTGCTTCAGTAGTTGTGGCACGGATTCAACAAACTTCTCGTGTGTCTCGGTGAAAAATATGGCTTTGGCTTCTGCAACTGTTAGTCTGTTCCTACGTGCGTAATTTTGTAAGTAATTGGCAATCTTACGCTCCCACCAGTCCTTGATCTCCTGCTCTGGTATCATAGGTAAGCATATATTCTAGACATGTACTACCGGCAATGGAACCAATGTTGTAATCTCACAGATCACATAAGGTTACCAATAATACATACTAAAACATATAAATATACAGAGACAAGAGACAAGAACAGATAGATAGAACAGAATACTTTATTACAATGAGTTCATACAAAGCACAGAACTGAACTGAGTTCTTGTGTGGCTCAACAGCCTAATATATACAAGTTACAGACAATTACAAAATAACTACCTGTCGGTTCGGTGAACCGACACGACTGTTAGTTAGCCGACTTAATTAACTAGTTTAGTCGGCCGACCGATGTAGTCGGCTGATCGACTAGTCGGTCCATCGACTTAGTCGACTGACTAAGTCGATCTTCGTTCAAGTCGACTTATGTCGACTTGCTCCTTCTACAACTTCATAGATCACAAGTTGTAGATATCCATCACCAATATACCCAATCTATCTCTATGAGAAATGGGTAATGTTTCAATTGAATAGGTTGCAACATGATAAAAATCATGAAATCCTTATTAAGGAAGGTTTTGAAGCAATATATCTTGTTTATACTTTTGGAGAGGAGAAGTTGTTGTGTGAACTATACTCTTTCAATTTCTTCCTGCCAACAAAAATTGTATGGAATGTGAAATTACTTGGAGGAGATATCCACCTACAATCTCTTACTCCTTTCATTCTCAATCAAATTAAATGGGAACTTAATGTACAGTGGGCATTAAAATGTCAATCGAATTCTCACCTTCATGTTTGAGAAGAGCATCCAAATATTTCAAAAATATTTGAAATTCATAAGCATGTGTTGTAAGATAAACAACAGTTAAGGAATTTCAGACAAAATCAAAGAATGGCTTTGAAGGATCATGAATTTATAAAAAAAACAGATTGTTATACATGCTTTGAAATCTTTTGAAAGAAGATGGAAATTACTTATTCGGGTACATAGGATACTTCCAAAATACTGAACACCTAGAGAAGCGACTCACACAAACAGATCACAGATCAACACATCGACGTTTCACGTGGTTTAAACCCTTGAAAGGGAAACACTCCACGACCCCAACCAAATAGCTACTTGAGGCAGTTTATTATGCAAAAGAAAGAAAGTTACAAATGAGCTTCACATAATCGATCAACTGGCCAATGGCCCTCCATGATATTTAAATATATATCACAGACCAATCGGGTGTTAAGCCACGGATCAAAGGTACTTATAATCTAAGAGAATATGAACCATCGGATCACCCTATTTCTAAAACATATCGGGACCGTTGGATTAGATATTTACAAATGCATACTACTGCTCTTTAAATATATATCACGGACCAATCGGGTGTTAATCCACGGATCAAAGGTACTTATAATCTAAGAGAAGATGAACCATCGGATCACCCTATTTCTAAAACATATCAGGACCGTTAGATTAGATATTTACAAATGCATACTATTGCATACTAAAGAAACACACTTTCCCTAATGGATATATTATAACAAGTTGATATTAACTAACTCTTAAGTGTCTAAATATCCTAATATTCCCCCTTAAGAACAACTTGGGATAGGACTGGAGGATTTACAAAAGTGACACTATTAGGATAAGGAAGGAGGCATTAGATCCTATCCCCCCTTAATGAAAAGTTTCTAAACTCCTAACATAGACCAAAGTTTAGAAAAAACCGCTTCCGTAAGAGACTTGGTGAAGATGTTTGCAACCTGATCATTTGTAGGGAAAAAGAGAACTTCAAGAATGCGATCATGAACAAGATTTCGGATGAAGTGCATATGTATCTCAACGTGTTTCATGCGTTGATTTTGAACTGGATCTTTGGCGAGCTTGATGCTACTTTGATTATCACACCAAAGTAAATTAGGTTGTTGTTGCTTGAATCCAAACTATGAATGGATCTGTCGAAGCCATAAAGTTTCCTGACTGGCATTAAATACGGCTTGATATTATGCTTCTGTTGAAGAAAGAGAAAGAGCTTGTTTTTTTTTACAAGCCCGGGTGATAGGTCCAGATCCCAGACTTTCGATCATCAAGATCGCTGGCCCAATCTGAATCAGTGAAATCAACCAACAAAGGAGTCCCCATGTACTATAATGAATCTCAAACTCAATCATACCCAAAATATATCGAAGTGTTCGGTCTTTTGGAAGTACCATGTGTACACAAACATGGTATCAAAGAATCCACTCACACAAACAGATCACATATCAACACACCGATATTTTCATGTGGTTTAAACCCTCGATATGGAAACACTCCATGGCCCCAGCCACATAGCTACTTAAGAAAATGAAAGAAATTTACAAATGAGCTTCACATAATCGATCAACTAGCCAATGACCCTCCATGCTCTTTAAATACATATCATGGACCAATCGAGTGTTAAGGCATAGATCAAAGGTAGTTATGATCTAAGAGAAGATGAACTTTCAGATCACTCTAAGTCTAGAACATATCGTGGCCATCGGATGAGATATTTACAAATGCATACTAATGCATACTAAAGAAACACACTTTTCCTAATGGATATATTATAACAAGTTGATATTAACTAACTCCTAAGTGTCTAAATATACTAACATTACTTCCACCTCTAATGAAATTAATAGATCCTTTAGGGTACCCCCTCTTTTGACTGGCTTCCTCTAGATCCCAATTTTATTTCAACTCCCTTCATAGAACTGGGATTAACTAGCACCGACTGCATTTTAATTTTCTTCCAATTTTGTGTGGTAGCACATTTTATAGGAGTGCTCAAGTTTAATAAGAAATTTCTATGTGGACAGAGGTTAGTAGTTGTTTTGGATTACATGTAAGGTATGCACATGTCTCTCTCTTATAATTGGAAAACAATTGCACCATCAATTCATGGCATGAGGACATGCCATACCTTCAGTTGGGGAGAGATGTCGAGGCCCTAAATTGGCTTGTTTTGAACAATGGTTTCAATTATCTTGATTGGAAAATGTATTCCTTTTCCTATTTAATATACACCTTTTTTCCACCATATACCTGTAAACTCATGATCTTGTCCTTTTTAGGTATGTGAAATTACATTTCCATTTTTTCTTGAGATTTGCATATTTAAGTAGGATTTTATTATCAATTTTAGCACTAATAACAGTTTATAGCTCATTGAGCTTTTTCAATATTTTCTAGTATTTACAAGTTTTTTTTCAGTGTTTACAAGTTTTCTAGAAAATTTGTCATTCGAGTAGTTCGAGATAGTTGCAGGTTTCCAAATGAAAATCAGCCACTTGTACTTGGTAAAGGACACCTCCAGCATGGTTTTATGTCCATTATATCACACCCATCTCACACATGCAAAGTTTTAATGCTTTTTCAAGATTCCAGACAAACCCATATTTTTAGTAGCATTTTTTGAAACAACCAACTTGCAGCTTGATTTACGTGCAGATGGAGGAGAATCCCAAAAATCACGACATGGGGTTTTCTCCCATTATTGCAAATTGAATCAAAGTAAGGCGGTTTCTCAATATTCAGAACAAATTGGGAGATATCAGTGGGGGATTAAAGCAAATCTGACTAAAATGACAAATTTCCAAATTTGGGGGGATTTAGTCTAAAATTTTGAATTTTGAATTCTCCACTTGGAGATTCAATCTGATTATGTCCAATGGATATTTGGTGTATAAATGCCATGCTGTCAATTGTATGGCTTGTACAATATATCAAAGAATCAACTATTGTTTCTTGTCTTTCATTTGAGATTCAACATATGTTTAATGGTTTTGCTCCACCTTTGATTATTTGAACCTTTAATTATCTGTGATTCGTAGTATGTACCTTATGAAGGAAGAGGCCCCTTAAAGAGATAAAAAAACTACTAATTGTATTTTATGTAAGTATCTTTTTTTTGTGTTGGTTAGATCTTATATTCATTGTTGTAAAGTTATTTAAAGTGTGTGATTTGGTTTATTAAAATTCTAGAATTAATTTTATCATAGAATGAATAAAATCCTATAATTCGTTTAATTATCGTATTTGGGTTTAAAACATGAGAATGTGTGCACACTAGTTAGATTTGAATCTTGTTAGTATATCCTAAAATTGATCTTAAGATAGTTCATATTTTCTTTCAACTTTCAGTTCCAAGATTTTGAATTGGATTGAATTCTATTCGAAACAAAAGGACTTGATAATATACATAGCACTTCATTACTAAGCAAATGGCTTGCCTGTGTGATATTAGTGGTGTCTATACTTTGCTCATACCAATTACGAGCAAATTAATTGGAATTCTCAGTTCATTATGTCTTAATCATTTATTTCAGAGTTATAAGATTGCCCATTTGATCAATGAATCTCTGTATTGATAAGCAACATAGCTAATACAATATTATCAGTGACCTGGAAAATTACCAAGGATCACCTGAATTGAATGCATATTATACTGTGATCTACATTTTTTTTAACGAAAACTGGAAACCTTTTCGTTATAGAAAAAAGGCTATGCATTGGCATTCATTACAAAAAAAAGGGATTTATCTATATTTTGCATTCACCATGACTATGAATACTGTAGTTAAAATTATTGGAGATTTTAAAAAAATGGTGTTCTTCCTACAATTCACGGAGGGATAGACCCCGATAAAATGGAAATTTAAAACTATATAAAAAAACATCTATAAAAAAATGGAGGGCCCAGTCTACTTTTTTTTTTTCCTTTCATGCCCAGAATTGGCTTTGAAACCGATACCTCTTTCATTGTTTGCACTCCAAAGGCAAAAGTCTCATGAAATGGCTGATTTGGGTCAATTTGATCATATTCAAAACATCATATGCAATCCTATCCAGTTTTCCAATAAGCTCCTTAATGTCCCTTTCCATATCATCAATCCATGAATCCTGGCAAGAGAGTTGGTGTATAACATACCCAATATTTGTGGAAATTTCCTTGAGTCCGTTGTAGATTTCCGTGTAAACCTTTCGCAAATGGATTTTGAAATCCTCAAAGTTGTCCTTGAGGATGGAAATGCCTGCTATCCATCCTCTCTCTGCATTCTTATTCGTCTCCATATCAGAATAAGCCTCTATTGACCATGAAAAGAAGGATTTTTCCAGCCTGTAGAAGGTTGAAGCAATAGACTTTGCACAGTTCATACTTCTGTTTTTGGCTTGTTGAGAAATAATATGCTAGCCGCTCTGGAAGATATCCATCTTCGCGTCTATTTCACATGCAGGAACGATGGAAATGGAAGAGAAGATAAAATTATTAATCCCATCAACATAAATGATCTGACCACTTATCACATGGCCATGTTCATGAGTCCATCCACATGTCTTTCTACCTCTTCGGAAATAAGGACTTTGGTTAAGGGGGGGAAGCGAGATTCCCTTGTAATAAATCAAGGGATTAGCCTCCCTTTTAGAGAAACAATCAAGGAATGTAATGATGCTTGAGATCACCATTGGCATAAATCACTAGATCATGCTCAAGGCGAGCTCCCTTATTTGCAAGGAAATCATCTTTCCCATTTTTTCCCCGAAGGATATGATAGAAACTTATTTTTTTGGAAGAGATTTGGGAGATCCTTCGATGAATTCTTTAACATTTGGTGTTTCCATTTTCATATATGGTTCGCATATTTTGGATAACCTTCCTTGACTCACCTATTATAACTATTTTATTTATGCTTATCTTGTCTATGATTTCAATCCCATGCATAAGCGCCAACCATTATGCTTCATTGTTGGATTCTTTCCCCAATCCCCAAGTAAAAGAGTTGACTGTGTTTCCTCTATGTTCAAATACTATCCCTCCCGCACCTGACTCCCCTGGGTTCCCCTTAGAATCTCCATCAAAGAAGAAAGTATGGGAATTGAGATTCTCCCATCCTTTCCCAAATTCGCCTTTTTATATCTTATTTCCCATTCCTCATTCCCTTTTTGTGATTTTCTGACTGAAGTGATGTTTGTTTCAAAAAATATTTCCACCATTTCCTCATGACTGTATAAAGGATCTGATTCCAAGTAAGAGATTCCCTTGTTTCCCAAACTCTCTCCAATCATATTCATTGCTTTAAACATAGTTGTTGGCTTCGAACCCTCTTTGACCCAATTTCAGTCCCTCCTTGACTCGCAACAAAGCCCAAGATATCATCCCGACAGAGAAAGGCTCGGTTAGAATCACCTACGATGCAGATGTAGTCTCACCCGAGATATCTTTCTATGTTTAACTATCAGAACCAGGTTTCCATAGTTTGTGGGGGGGGGGATTTCGAGTCCCTTGGTCTTCTACCAAGGCACTTGACATAGGTTGATGGGTGGGGTCTTAATGCTTATTAGATATATTTAAGTTGTGACAAAACTTATCCTTTGATAGGTATTATAACAACAACCCAATGCAACATAAACACATTCAACGATAGCAGTGCGACAAATACATCTACACTCATTCATAAGCAAATGCATAAACACACAATCTCAGTAACAAATATCTACACTCAATAACATTAATCAATCACACATTTGACATAATATCTAACGTGAAAAACCATCCAGGAAAAACCACAAAAGGATCTCTTCATCTAGCATGAGAAATATATGGCACATTTGGTCTCCACACTAAGCTGCAGACTCTGTTCTAGATCTCTCTTTCTTGTCTATACAAACTTTTTCCTCCTCTCATGCTCTCTAGTCTTCTGTTGTTCTTCTTTCTCTATTTGACTCTACTAATGATCTGCACATAGCTTGGATCAACTCACTCTCTTCTATGACTCTACTATCAATCCGCGCACAACCTGTATCGACTCACTCTCTTCTACACTCATGCGCACTCAGTTGTAGGTTCTTCAACTCCTCTCTATGACTTCAACACACTAACAAACAATACAATCAAACTATCGCTAAATGACCAACTGCTACTGAAACTAACATCAACAGACCCTTCAGAGGCTAACCCACATACAACTCGGGTTCCTCCTTTTATAGACTCTTACATGTCACTTTCAACCGACTACATACAGTTGGGCAACATTATGTCTTTCCTATTCTATCGGCACATGACAGTAGGCACTAACGACCTCACTTACAAATATGTTTTCATACGTGTGGCTTCCATTGACTCTAGCCATCCTCATACCCACGATCCTTCTGAACTATAGCTTTCTAGCCGTTGTTTCTCTGCACGTCTTCTGACATGGTTAACTCCACCGCATCCTTTCTTGTCACATCCTTTCCTTCTACCATTGTTCCTCTTTTTTTGCAACCTTTCTTATGTCGTGAACTCTCCTCTTCTCATGTCACAACTTCCTCTTATGTTGCTTCTTTTCTTAGATCTTTCTTCTTTGTCCTCTTATGTTCTTCTTCTGTCGCATCTTCCTTCTTTACTTCTGTCACAGATCCTTTTACTTCATGTGACATAACTCTTTTCCATCCTTGGGTAGAATTCTAATTGAATTCTGCCTATCTTTCCCTAGGCCCAACAGGCCCCCAACACTCACATGTGGCTCGTCCCAATCCACACGAGGCTATTTTTCCATATCTTTACTTGTTCCGACATGACCTTGAAAATCTTGCAATATTTTCACTACTTTTTTTTCTCCTCTCGCCCATATTCCTCTGCTTTCTACAAATTCTCTATAAGGTCGGAACTAAGGTGTTCCAACGGTATGAGCCTTGTTTCTTTTAATTCTCATTGTACTCTCTGATGTACAGGATGAAGAATTCCAGTAACTCTTTTAGCTTCAGTTTAAAACTCTTAGACTTTATCTTCCCGTTGTTGTCGTTGTGTGCGCAATATCGTCACTTGCTATTGTAATTTATTCATCTATGTTTCCTTATCCATCTTCTCTAGTAAGATCAACTTTCTCATCACATTCTTCATCAGATTCACATTTTCTTCAACGGTGCACAACTCCTTTGCGACTTTCTCTAGTTCTGCGTCTATAACTAAGGGTACCCAATCCTGTGAGACTTGGTTGACAGCCTTAGAACATATTGCTTTTTCTTCTTCTATCTTCTTCATAGCTTCTCCTGCTTCTTTGCTTCGCACTTCCAAGACTTCAGGTGGTGTGCTTGGCCCTATCTATACCTCTAACTCTACGACTTTCTTTCGAAGGTCTTATGTTATTTCTCCAAGTCGAATGACCTTGGACTCTAGAAACATTTCCTCTATTATTCTTCCTTATTATATTGTTATCCAGCTTTTCTATGGATAAGGTAAAGCTAGTTAAGTAGGAAACTGCTATATTTTGTTGCCAACCCATCCTCCATGATTTTCTCTCCATTTTATAGGATTGGCATGTTTTTCCATCACTCTTGACAACTCACTCATGCTTTTGTTAATTCGTGAGGTCCTTGACTGATTTGGGAAGTGCTTTAGCCACCTATGAGGGCTTATAATATTTAGTAAGTCTATCTTTCTGATCTTGATGAGTTGTCTCCAATACAACTCAATTTTACCTATGAGGGATGTACTATTTATGTACATTATTATTCATCATTATTCAATGGAAGGATACACTCCAATATCCATCTCTTCATTCATGTGATTCAGTCTCTTTTCTTCTCTCTATTTTTCTTGTGTATGCTTGTGAGAATTATCTTAGTAGCAAGGTCTATTTCTAGTATTGCTTCTTAGAATATTTACTCATAGCATTTAAGCTTCCATTTCTACATGGTATCTAAGAATTCCTACAAATCCCCTATGCGTTCCTCCATGCACTCTAAACATCGTGGTCAATGGAGCTCCTACCAATACAAACCCTCTAGGAAAAAGTTGTGAAATCATGTTTCAAGCCATGTTTGAACTTGAACTTCTATTACTTTGAGAACCCATTAACATAGAACTAGAACTGAACCAATTACTAATTCCTCTTATGACTGTGCTAATGGACGTACTATTACAGCTAGGACAATGATTGTACCATTGTAACTAAAAAGTACAAGTAGAGAAATAGTGTATAGTATGATTTATGAAGACCTAGGGAGTGGTTGACGCTAGGTTGATTCTGTGGTTCCCTAATATTTTTCCCTTGAAAATGGGGGGTTTAATTTCTTGGTTGCTTCCATCCTAACACCACTCAAGTGGATCCAAAAAATACCCCAGACTATCTTTTCACGATCAATATTCATTCCAACATCTCTTGTACTCATTCTATTATATTTACCTTTTGGACCCTTGCACTCATCTCCACCCCGATTTCCCATACTAAAGAAATATTATACCATTATCTCTTTTCCCTTCAACTAGGAGTTGTAAATCTCATCATGTCTCATTCCCTTCTACAAATCATTTATCCTCTCTTCATCCCTTCATGTATCATACATCTCTTTCAGTAACTGCTCACTCTTCCTCTTCACTTGCCCCAATCGTTTCTTCCACCATTTCTCTCAAATACTTAACCTCATTGTTGCTTGCTAAGGTTATGCTTGGTTTTCATATTTATCCCCCATGATTATCAAATCCTCTTCAACTTTTGTAGGTCATCATCATCATTCCCAGTCACTCCCCATGGCCTAGTTTCTTACTATTTCATCAAGGTCGTATTAAAAGGTAGGAACCCATTTTCCACCATCCATGTTAGAATATGTAATGATGATTTGTGTGGTATTGTTGGTAAAATATCATAAAAGGAATAAAATAACCATTCTTTATATAAGAGAGCTGGAAAGTTATTTATCCCAAATGTGTTATGGGATGTAAATATTCCATACCTCTAACTATATAATAGAAGTGAAGGAGGCCCTCTTGGGTCTGTTGTGATATATTGTGAAATCACACATCACATGTTGTTTATGTCATTTATACACACATAATGTGAATATGGAGAGAGATGCATATGTGGAGATTCCTTGTATTATAAGATGGAGTTTTTTTAGAATATGGAAGACCAAACCTTCCATGGATGTTTCCCCATTTGGGGTTTTACCATGTATATTTGGTGTATTGTTCTCTTGTCTCTTTTTCTTATGTGATTATTGTTGTTTGTATGGATAGAAAGCTATACTAGTATATACTTTCTATTGATTTACATGTTGGTGTAAATATATTGTAGCATGGTATGCATATTCTAAATCTTCTAACATCGAATTAGAGTTAGTTTCTATGCTCTACCTTCTTTGATCATTCTTTTAATTTTTTAATAAGCAATTATTCTTCATATTTAAGAGTTGAGTCCTCCATATTTTGTAGATTTTGCATCTGATCTATCATGCCCAAGTGTTATTTTTTTAGATCTGTCATTTTGTTGCATATTTGAAAAAAAATCAAACCCTAACCCTTGTGGAGAAATGCTTAAGGTAAAATTGGAAGATGACTTTCAAATCAGATTCTTAAAGTTTCTATGTAGATTTTGAAGAAAAAAAATTGCATCTTTAAGTTCCTCTCGTAAAAATGTTCAATTTCAAAAACAAATCGTCTCATTTGGGAACTAGTACAAAATGGGGGATAAAGGACTAAATATGAGTGATAAATGACTAAAATTGGTCATAAATTAGTAGTCACTTATCACCCAATCAAATTTGTCATTTATCACTTGGTTATAAATTGCTGGAATTGCTTCATGCATTGGCCATATATTTAGTCATTTATTTTATTATTAATTTTTGTTATTTGGTCATTAATTGTTGTTATTTGGCAATTTATTTGGTTATTAATCATCACTATTTGGTCATTTATTTCGTCATTAATTGCATCTATTTGTTCAATAATCATCACTATTTGGTCATTTATTTCGTCATTAATTGCATCTATTTGTTCATTAATTATCGCTATTTGGTAGTACATTTATTTATTGTTGTTAACTAGTCATTTATTTAGTTATTGATTGTTGTTAAATGGTCATTTATTTAGTTATTGATTATTGTTAACTGGTCATTTATTTATTCATTGATTGTTGTTAACTAGTTATTTATTTAGTCATTGATTGTTGTTAACTGATCATTTATTTAGTCATTAATTTATGTAGATAGGGCAACGTAGGAATTGAATGACCAACCTCATTCCTGTAAGGAAGGTGCTCTTCCATTGAGATAGCACCCTTAAATAGAAACATTTAGACAAAATATCAATGATGTTTGGGCATATATGTAGTTCATAGCACACCAAAAAACCAGATATATCCATACAAAGAAATAAAAATACCAACCAAAGGAAAAGAATGAGAAACAATGAGAAGCCAGTCCAACCAAATGACAAAGAGATAGAAACGATGAACAACAACATGCATAAACAACATAAACATGTGCTTATATGCATGTTAATGTTAAAAACCATTTCTTGGTTATGTTTTAATCAATCATATTTCCTCATAAGCTACAAATTAGTTCACTTTCATTGAATCCAATTATGTTATATCAGAAACATGTATTATTAAAAGATTAAAAAATACAAATAAAATTAACTTAACAAAACTCTACAAGTTAATTGCAACCTGGACATGCGCAATAAAGGTATTTATGTAAGTGCCAGTAAGACTCCACATATCATAGAATCATCGTGTTACCTTAGATGTTGGACAAATTATTGCATCTTCCATCAAATCTTCATATTTTCCTATAGCAGCATTGTAATCATATTTGGGATCATCACTAGAAAGAAATTGAAGAAGCCAAACAATCGAGGATATACTTTATGTCTAGTATATGCACTACAAAGTGAGGCCAGAAGACAAATAAAAACATCTACACTTAGGTTATTTCTCCACAAAAGTGAGTTTGTATAAATTAAAAACGGAAGTAGTCAAATAAACATAAAAATTGGTTTTGTGCTCACTTTTCAACCAAAACACTTACATTCACTCCATCATTATTCACAATTAATTTCAATGGGTAACTCAAAGCCCGTTTGACAATGCATGCGCCAATATGTGAGCATGAGAAATCCCAACACATTTTAAATCCTGTGTAAAATTAACAAAAGATAAAAATAGAAGTTTCATGTACACATTGTTTCCACTTCCAACAAATAATGTGTCATTCTATAAAACATAGGTATAAAAGGATTTATGCCCTCATTGATCCTTCTTCTAGATGACAAGTGAAAATGTCAAACCTACCTTCTTCTCATCATTTTCATATGCGATAGCATAAACCTTTGAAGCAATCCTCAATATTGGACACCCACCACCAACAACAATGCCTTCCTCAACAACTACCTGTATACAATAGTAGCTATCAAGTAACTTGAAAACTTCTCCAAAATTACAGCATATAAAAATGTGAAACTATATTATGTCTCTGCGCAAAAATTCAATTTCAGGATTACAAACAATATATTACATTGAAGTGCCATGTCAAAAATATATTCAATATCGAATTTCCTATCTACATGGTATACCCCCTCAACATCTTTAATCATAACACCCCCATGCATGACATAAATTAATATCGATATTCAATATTACATTCATTTCAAATCACAACATATTTTTGCAAATTTAACATCAGATTACATGATGACTATGCACGATATTGGCATGCATACCTTTGTTGCATTCAAGGCATCTTCCACTCTTAGCTGTCATTCCTTCAACCCTGTCTCTATTTGTTCTCCCACTTGTCAAAGTTCATTCAAATTATCATATAACCTCCATTCTTGCTTTAGATAAATATTGAAATACTGTCAACATTACCCACAGTTCAATTCAAGTTTCTACAATGCCAATAAAAGGAAAATGGCACATAGCTAACATAAAATAAACCATTCCCAACTTTACCTAAATAAATGCAACACCACCAGAGAGATTGGATATTCTTTCATTCATATTTTATTTCTCATAGTCTTATTTTGCGACCACTCAAAGAGTTATAATGATACAAGTGATTAACAAGCCATACAATTTACTATTCTTGGTCCCTGCAACATGCAAGAGCCCAATTTGTATGTTGTAAGAAATAAAGATAATGCATAATATAAGAATCCGAACTATTTGTGGAGATCTCCTACACTATACAAAAATAACAAAGATCATATCTAGACTGGGAAGATAATCTTATAGATGAATTTCATGGACGAATAATCTCAAAGAAACCTTGACACTTCCAAAACTTGCAAGAAATAGAGGATGTGATCACCAAGGATGAGAAGAAAGAAACTGCAAGGATACAGGTTTCTAATTCCTCCATTGGAAAATAACATAGAGGTATATGTCTGAATGAGAAGAAAAATATGAACCACACACGCACCCAGAGTCCTACAAGGAAAGTGAAACTACCATATATTAGTCCTAAGCTTGGTTTCATATATTAGTCAGGCTCGGTAACAATGAATGATTTGGTTTCCTTAACTTGGAAACATATATACCAGCCTAGATCCATTTATACAATAATTTCATAATATTCACACATAACAATGGTCATAGAGTTCGTGACATTCTTGCTAGTGTTAAACTTATCTATCATAGTATTCATTAGTAGTTCTTTTTCAAAATAGAAAAAGTAGCATGAATACAAAAACACCTTTAGTAAGGTTTTGGTCTACCTTTAATAGGATCTATACTTCATCTCTTACTAAGCTAAGAACTGTAGTCAACTTTTAAAAAACACAATCAAGTAAGTACAAATCAAGAGGAAAAGGTCATTGGCATAGGTCACTGGAATATTTGCTTCAAAACATATTGTGGAATATCTTCAAATAAAGTATTTTAGCATGCAAATTGGCGATTGCATCCTTTACATAAGGCCATGGTCCAATATGCATATGTTGATGAACACCATCTACTTTATACTATACAATGCCTTACTGTTGAGCTTGATGAAATAAAATATGGGTCAAATTTGTTTAAGGAAAACAGTTGGAATTCTAATATAACCAACATATATCCATCTATACTATGGCTCTATCAAGCATCGAGAGGGATCAAGTCCCTTAAAGTGCAAATCTTTTCTCAAGTTTAAGGCTGCAAAAGAAGTTTGAAAATGATTTGATCTCTCTTGATGCTTGTTAGAGAGAGAGTTTAAATGGACATATGCTAGTGTAATATAATGTTACGATGCATTCTGCTCTTTTCAAATCAATGCATCTTGAAAATAGGTGTGAAAACCAATACATAAGTCTGGAAAAAATATATATATTTGAGATATTTTTTCTCATCTTCAAGAATTTTTATTTTTTTCTCACTATATTCACTATATAATCAGCATAAAAGGCATCACTAACTTTCAGTCAAATTCTCATTCCCCATCATAAATAATATAGCTTCCTATGAAGAGATTATATAGCTTCCTCTTCGCAATGAAGAGATTATAGAGCATCTCGACTACGATGCTATATATGAACGTTATCAGAATAGAAATATATTCATAATATAAATATAAGAAAAACCTCAAAGTGGCATTCGAGTCGAATTAAGGTGTATCATGAAGGTGTATCAAGTGTGGAGAAGTAAAATCTGTTATTAGTCCGTGTTGTAGGTAGAGACTATTGTTTTCGATTTTTTCAATTAATTTTATAAAAGTACATGTAATATTTCAACACTTCTAAAGTGCAACTAAAGTGTTTGTTCTATTTTTTTATTTTTTCTATTTAATTTAATTTCCACTAAGATTTATTTGAACTTAGTCCCTACTGTAGGCAGAGACTATTGTTTTCGTTTTTTTCAATTAATTTTATACAAGTACATTTAATATTTCAACACTTCTAAAGTGCAACTAAAGTTTTTGTTATATTTTTAATTTTTTTATTTAATTTAATTTCCACTTAGATTTAGTTGAACTTTGATTGGTGCTATACCATAAAAATTAAGAATAAAAAAATCACAAAAAATAAAAATAAAAAATTCTATTATTAATGCAAGGAAACATAGACAGGTGTATCATTTTTTATTTCTTTTTTTAACTTATTGTATGTCAATAACACTTGCCAATTTTTCCTTTATTCTCTTCCAAGATTGGAAACATTGAAATTAATTTTTATTATTTTCATTTTATTAATTTTATGAAAGTACATTTAATATCTTAACATTTCTTATGTGTAACAAAAGTTTTAGTTTATTTATTTATTTATTTTATTTATCTTAATTTCTATAAAAAAATTATTTCAAACTTGATTGATCCCATACCATGAAAATAAGAATTTAAAAATTGAACAAAAATTAAAATTAAAAAGTTTATTATCATTCATACATAGAAACTTGAATATTAAAAGGAAAGTTGAATAGTTTTCTACTTTTTACAGGTTTCTTCAGAAATTTGACTCCAATGAAGAAAGTATTTATTTTTGTATGGATGATGCCCTCATTCATTGTTGTCTTTGCCTTTGCATTTTCATCTTCGATGTTTCACTTGTTGGAAATGCAACAATAAGTACATCACCACGCTTTGAAGGGTTGACATTTGGTACAATGGCATTGACTATGCCAATGGTTTTTCCCTTGGAAGGTTTTGCAATGGTAGAATTGTTCCAGATTACCTCTGTCTAGACCATATATTCCTTCCATTCTTTCAAGTTTCTTCAATTTGCAACATGTACATAACAATATCTTGCAATTTATTTGTGTGATTTTTTTAGCTGAAAATGCATGTTATGTTTCTTCCAATTTTTCATTTCAGTTTTTTAAGGCAGGGACTTTGTTGCTGGCAGCCCTGGTTCATATTAAAACTTGAACAAACCATTGGAATATTGAAACAGTTTTTAGTTTCTAAAATTTAGGCCAGATATATATTACTGCTTACAGTTTACTCTGGAAACTCAAGTTTAAAAGATCTAGGCTTCGATCATCTACATCACACTACGGAAAGTAAGTAAATTATGTGTATATTAATGATAACTAAAGTTCATCCTTAAATACATACCACAAAATACTATACCATTCTAATTGACTTTTCTTAACCATCAATTTTTATTTATATTATTCACAAAAGAAAACTTCAAATCTAGTTACAAGCTCAGTCTCTATGCTAACTTGGTATAACACTTTTTAAAATTTAATTTTTTAAAAACTAAAACAAAATTGCAACCTAAATAAAATTCCAACACAATTATTTCATAGTCTAATCATATACCACAAAAGAAAACATCAAGTTGAGTTACAAGCTCAGTCTCTATGCTAACTTGCTATAACATTTTTTAAATTTTACTTTCTAAAAAACTGAAAGAAAATTCCATCCTAAATAGCAAGGCGAGTTTGACCAAAATATTTCATTTTTTTAGCCTTTAAACTGCAATAAAAAGCAAAATGAGGTGTAAGCGAATCTTTTTTATTTTGCTAAAAGGCGTTGGTAGTATTGGTAGTATCTGCATGGAGTTTAGTGGTTTTAACAAGAATTTGGCTGGAAAAAACTTTCTAAATTCAACTTAAAGGTTAGTTGTAAACCTAAATCCTTTGGTTCGATATGGGAAAGGTACCATTGTGGCCGACAGCACACTACTAATCTGTCAGCCCAATTGAATTTTTTACGCCTTTATCCTTCTTTTATTTCTGGGGAGGAATCAGTTGCCTTCACCAGCCCTGTCTCTCTTGGGGAGATCGAAAGGGCACTTAAGACTTTCAAAAAGGATAAAGCTCCGGGACCTGAAGGTTGGCCGGTTGAACTTTACTTGTCCTTCCTTGATATTATGGGTACTCATCTTGTTAAGGCAGTGGAAGCATCAAGAGTCTTGGGCAAAGTGACCCCCTCCCTCAACTCCACCTTTTTAGCCCTTATCCCCAAAGTTGAACACCCTGTTTCTTTTGCTGACTATAGACCTATCTCGTTATGCAATCTCTGTTATAAGTTGATTTCTAAAGCTGCTGCCATGAGACTCAAGCCCTTCTTGGATTCCTCGATCTCTCCTCGGCAATTTGGATTTTTGAAGAACCGTCAGATCCACAAGCCTATTGCCATCACTCAGGAAGTCCTACATACTGCCAAACTGAAAAAGAAAAGTGCCCTCATCCTTAAGTTGGACCTGACAAAGGCCTTTGACAGGGTAAATTGGACTTTCATCCGCTTGCTTCTTATTCATATCGGGGTCCCCCTTTTGGGTGTAAACTGGATTATGGGCTGTATTTCTTCAGAAAATTTTGCGGTTCTTGTCAATGGTTCTCCTTCTGCTTTCTTTCTGGCTTCTCGGGGGATCAGACAGGGATGTCCCCTTTCCCCTCTACTCTTCATTTTGGTTATCGAAGGCCTTAGCCTACTGATCGAAGATGCCAAAAGGAATGGAAAAATCAAAGGTATCAAAATCTCGACTCAACTCTTTCTCACACATCTACTGTTTGTAGATGATGTCATTCTTTTTGGTTTGGGTACCTTTGAGGAATGGATTGCTATTAAAGTTTTATTGGACACCTTTTGTGAAGCCTCCGAAATGCAAATTAATGCAGACAAGTCCTGTTTCCTCCACTGTGATTTAGATGCTGCCCTTCTTGGCAGAATTACCGGTCTTTTGCCCTACAGATTTGTACATCTAAATCAGGGGTTCACCTACCTTGGTTATTTTTTGAAACCCTCGGGCTATTACATTAGAGATTGGCACTGGCTTATTTCTAAATTTGAAAAGTGTATAAACCACTGGACAAATAGACTCTTTTCTTTAGGTGGCCGCCTAGTACTGGTTCGTTTTGTTCTCTCTAGCCTTCCGGTGTTCTAGATGGCCTTGTTTCTGATTCCTTCCTCTATTTTAGACAAGCTCAGGAAGCTGATTTTCTCTTTTCTGTGGGGCTCCTCCACTTTAAAAAAAAAGTTCCATCTTGCTGATTGGCAGCTCTTAGCTCGACCCTTGGCCGCTGGGGCATAAAACATCTCCCTTGTTTTAGCCTTTCTTTGAGAATGAAGAATTGTTGGAATGCGCTAAACAGTTCGGGTTTATGGAATCTTCTTCTTTCTGCTAAATACTTGAAATTTAAGCCCCTGCACTCGTGGTTAAGAGAAAAAAAGTTCAGCTCCTGAAATGGCTCTATTATATGGAAAGGCTTTATAAAAGCCCTGCCTTGGGTTGGAAAAGGATTACTTTGGCAGGTGGGAAATGGCACTGATATATTCATAGGAGTGGACCTCGTTGTTGGATTGGGAAAATCCTTTATTCTCCCCGCCGACTTGAGAGAGTACCTGGCAGATTATGGGATATGCACTCTCGCTCAAGCTAGAAATTATACCACCTCTGCTACAGGATATTGGTTCTCCGCTGAAGAGCTGGATCTATGTGATGAATGGAAAAATCTGTGGGAGTACTACATCAGAGGCTTGAATTACAATAGAATCATATTAAAGGACAGGTGTGACTCTCTCCTTTGGTCTCACCACTCTTATGTAGGCCCATTAAGCGCTGCAAAGGGTTACGACAGTCTTTTCCAACTTGATTTGGAGGAACATAGCCCTGTTTTGGGCTCCCTTTGGGCACTAAAAATCCCGTTAAAATTAATCTGTTTCAGTTGGCTTCTGGTTAATGAAAGGATCTTAACTTGGGACCACCTCCATTCCCGCGGTTTCCTTGGCCCGAGTAGGTGCTATTTATGTGAATGCTGCAGCGAAGATATTGAACATCTCTTCTTATCATGCCCTTTCACATTAAGGATCTTCTCCTACTTCTCAAAACTCTATGGCTTCCCATAACCTTCCTGTAACACTGTTCAGTCCTTTCTCGCTCTTTGGTTCGATAACACTTCTCACTCAGCTCCTTTTAGATTCATTCCTCTATTTATATTTTGGTTCATTTGGCTCCTCTGTAATAGTTGTGTTTTTGAAAATGGTAAACCTTCTGCTACGACACTTATTATCAGAGTTGAGGGCCTTAAAACTCTTTTTCCTGTGCCCATTTTTCCAACAAAAAGTAGGCAGATTGGTCCCAATCCACAACTTGTCTATCCCTGTGGATTTTTTTATGGTGCTGTTGCCTCGAATGTTGGGGGTGCAGGTTTTGTGATCTATATTAGTCAACATGATTTTTTCAACTTCTCATTGGGTTGTGGAGCCAGCACGAATACTAGGGCAGAATTGCTGGCACTTTGGGCTATACTCCGGGTGTGCTTCTTAATGGGGCTGCCCATACTTATGATTTATGGCAACTCTATGGTGGTTATTTCTTGGATCAACAAAATTGCGGCTCTCGATATACCCTCATTGATGCACTGGTGTGATGATATTATATATATGCTACAATCTGTCCCACAAGTGTCTATCATACATATCTTCTGGGCGCACAATATGCAGGCAGATGATCTTTCAAAAAAGGCCTTGAAGCTGGATATGGGAACAGGATACTTCATTGAAACACTGAATGGGATGATTATTCATGAGGGTCTCATTACTCTTTTTTAGTTGCTGACTTTCATTTTTCTGCACTGGTTTGCTAAGATTTGCATATATTATCTCTGTGTGAGGCATTGGAAGATTTCAGCTAGCAGGTTAAGCTCCGGAATATATGTTTGAAATTCACATCCGATACATCAGCATATTCTGACATGTTTTAATAGGGATGATGAGAAAATTCTGAATAGATCAAACTTTGTTATATTACATTTTGTTGTTTGGGCTGCTTGCTGATTCGGAAGTGATTTCCTTTCACTGCTTTGATTATGTACATGTATATGATGTCTTTTGATTCCTTTGAATAACAAAGACTGGTATTTTTTCTTCTGAAAAAAAAAAGGTTAATTTTTAATGAAATAGCATTCAAAAACACTGCTACTTGGAATACAACACATCAACCAAAGGGTTCAATCTCGTTACCTCCAAAAAAAATATAAATATTGAAGACTTAATTTTGAGTTCTTCCAAGCAAGACTCAATAAGTTGCACGAGTTTCATAGCCTATTCAGATGCATGAGTTATATTTGTATAATAAAAAGAGATTTACAGAAATTTAAACCTAAGCAAGAGGTCGATGGCATATTCACATCATACTTGGAATGGCCATAGTCATAGTGTCCAGGTTGCATGGGCCAAGAAGTAACATTGGACAATACATTCTCAAATAAGACAAGAGTGTTAACAAACCCTATGACTATGCATGCTTTCGAAGGAAAATGTGTATATTAAATTAATATCATAGAGATAAATGTTATCCAAAGGGATGGAGCATAGAAATCCTTCCTTAGAAACGCCATTAAAAAAATCCATCGTATTCACTCCCTGCAAGGCCTGCATTAAAACCTTTATTCAACACTATGCATGGGTTAGATTGTGATACAAGTTAGGTAGGATCATACCTATGTCGTATAAGCTAATGGCGCAGTAAGATAAGTTTGTGTGTAGGAAGGAGCAGTGGCTCAAGTCATTGATAAAAGAACATTATCAAATTTTCATAAATCCAGAGCGAGCAAGGGTTTAATAATCTTAGGCTTGAAACCCTCATAGATAGATGCACTTTTTTTATTCACAATAAGATTCAAATTAATTAATGTTAAAGTTACAGAATCATGAGTCATTCTCCAAGTCAATCTTGCGCACCAGGATTGAGCCTTGAGTGTTGAGGTAGTGCCTTAGGGAGATTGATTTGGACTCAAGAAAATTGGAGTAGAATCTTGAGTTGGACTCAAGAATGACTAAGCCTTATTTGTAAAGGTTAAGCCTCATATCTATAGGAAAGTGCTTTGTATGTCAAATTGATGGTGTTGTGCAGTCTTGTTTGTCAAGACTAAGGTCTTGTGTGTCAATACATATTCTCATGTAGTGAGGTGGTGCCTCATGCGTTGAGTTAATGCTTTGCAAGTTGAAGCATCAATGGTGTGTGACATACTACTAACCAGTCTTAGAGATGGATAATCTAGTAAGTATCCTCTAGAGATTGGCCACCTATTAAGTGAATTACTCTAGCATATGACCACTTTGAATGATAGTATAATGAGATGATCACATCATTGGAAAAATATCCTTAGTATATTGGATATGATAAATAAATTAAATTTGGCACAAGAGGACCATGTACATAAGACAAGAGATAAAGATAAGAGAGAAATCAAATTGTTCACCTCAAGTGATGTTAACAAGAAAGATGTCAGTTAAATAAGAGAAAACTTGAATTTTTCACTTCAATGATGTTAAGAAGAAAGACTTCAGCTAAATAAGAGAGAACGTGAATTGTTCACTTCAGTGATGTTAACAAGAAATAATTTAGTTAAATAAGAGAGAACTCAAATTGTTCACTTCAATGATGTTAACAAGAAGGCCTAATTAACTAAGTGCTTGCATAAAAACACTTGAGTTAAACTAAAAGATGAAACTTGATTTACAACACTTGAGATAGCAACCTAACTAAGTGGTCTAGCATCCAGTTGGAGGTCGATTTCACCCTGAAGTCATAAGACAAAGATATAAGCCAAGAATGAGAAGGATTGTGCACTTTTTATGAAGGATTTGATGAGATCAATGTGAAGAGAAAATTATCTCTTGAAGGCATTCATTATTTTTTGCATGTGACCAAAAACAACGAATTGTTTTTGTGTTGGATATACTTCTAGGTTCTTCTCTTAATACATCTTCTCTATTGCTCTAATATTGCACCAGGGGTGCTTGGTATTTCTCTCTGATATTGCACTAGGAGTGTTGTTATCGAAAATTCTCAATCAATGCAAACAAAGATTTTTTCCCTAGTCTACATGGGGAATATCTAGAACAAAACACACACCGCATTGTATCATCTCCCCATATTGTCAAATCACATGAATGTAAATATTTCCTATCTCATAATGGAGATTATGATTTCCTTCTAAATTCTCTTGTGATCAGTTGTACCTGAAAAAGAATGTAACGAAACAAGATACAAAAATGAAAGCAACAAGATAACTCAATAGTCTATGTTAATGATCAAGGAGAAAAACAATGAAGGATTCACATCAAACACAAATTATTCATGGGAAAGGAAAACATATTTGTATTACTAGAAATAGAGAAAAAAACTACAACCAAATCCTTGATGTTGAAGCCTTGTTATCACAATTCTCTTGACTCACAATCACAAGCTCTACTCTCTCACTCACAATACCATACTCTTTTTCCTCTCATGCTTAGAATGATTCCACCAGCATAAAGGTTTTTTCCTTGGTCCTCCCCACTCATGGGGGAGAGGTTGCTTAAATAGGCCAAAAGGGACCAAATGGGTTGATATTATTTGTGAGGAAGGTGAGGGATCATCCCTAGAGGTTAGGGGTACGAGTGCCACCTAATCCAATCAGTTGGGATAATCCTCTGCAAGGACTTTCATCTAGAAGGTTCTCTAAATCTCTTCTTCTTTCCATTTTGAGAGTGTTGACACTCCTTGCATACTAGCATAAGGCATCAAGAGGGTAGGAGCTCCTTGTCCAAGTGCAAAAAGTGTCCCCAATGCTTCCTGTCAATGGGAAAAAGGCATCGAGAAAGGATGAATCTCTATTTCAAAGGAAAACATGTGTCATAGCTCTTAGGATTGTTGGAGTAGTAATACATCCTTAGTATATAGTTTAGACCTTAGGATAACCTAATTTTCACAAATTTCATTATTGTCCTAGGGTTTAGACTTAGGAGAGTTAATCCAGTAATATATGTGGTTAACTTTCCCTGTTCACACCTACAACAACGTCTGGTTTGGTCAACCTAGCCCATGTGCTCCCTCATTAATGCATTAGAGTGCTCCCTAATTAATGCATTGGAGCACTACCTCATTGATTTGTGGGGCCCTGGCTTGACTAAGTACGCTTGGGGTGAATATGGTCAGTTTTAGCTCTCATAGGAGCATTTATTATCACCTAGAGCACCCCACTTGCCTCTATTTCCTCACCCATGCATGCCTTGGAGTCTTTAATGACTCGACACACCTCACCAACACTCACACATCAATTCCAGTCTGTTTGGGTTGAGTTGGGTCTCCATTGGTCCACCTAGGGGGGATTGAGGTCATTTTCCACATTGACACATGTACAAATCCTATTCACTTCCAGAGACACTTGAATTTTTCCATTGTATTATAAATGATATATGATAATAATATGAAATGTAATCAACACCTTTCACATATGTTGTTCCGACTATTTTCTATCTCTTTTTTTTCTCTTGCATGTTTTGTCAAACACTTTGATGGTGAAATTGTTCTAGATCCTAAATATAACTTGAGAAGCAATTTCTCACATGATATCAAAGCTAGATGGAGCTGCAACAAATCCTGTGAGGTTGAGTTGTTGTTTAGGTCATATTTCCAGTTTATGTGAGTGTTTTTCATTGCAGGTTTCTACGACAACTTCATGGATTCAAAAGATGTTCCTCTCCTTTCCCCATTCAACTATTCTGAATGGAAGTCGAATATGTGTGCATATCTCAAGAGGCAATGTATCTATGATGTGTCCATTGGTGCTGTGAGAGAACCATAGTCCTGTCGAGAGAAGGATGCTTGGCTTAATGACAATGATAGAGCCTATGGAACTATGTGTCTAGCTATACCTCCTACAATGCGCTGCATCCTTGATTCTGCTGATTACCCATTTGAGATTTGGAGAAATCTAGATGAAGCTCTTGGCATGTAGCAAGAAGATGTGAGCTTTATGGAGAGAAAGAAAATGGGCACCTCCTTATGTGTTCTTCCTATGATCTCAGCCTCATGCATTTCTCAAGAAGCTATTAAAAATTAAGAAGAAGAAGTAGCCAAAGATTCAACAAATGATCCAACAAATGTAAGGTTTGTTGTTACACCAAAACCTACAGATTTTGATGAAAATTNGGCCCTATCACCAGGAGTGGCGGTTAGTCCACTTGTTTTTATATTCCCAGAGGTGCGGCGGTTTTACCATGTGGAGGTACCCGATACTCCAACACCCCGCCTCCGACGTAGCTCGAGGGAATTGAACCTGAGACCTAAGCTCTGATACCATGTAATAATTTACTTCTTAATCAAATCTAGGAGATAGAACAGACTTCACACATGAAGTGTTTGACAAAATGTGCAAGAGAAACAATTAAAGAGATAGAAAATACATGAAATATCACATATGAATGATGCTAGTTTTTTTATCATATTATTATCATATGCCATTAAATGTTATGTTACACATTTATAATACATTGGAGGAAATTCGAGTGGCTCTTGCAGCCAATTGAGAAAGTACAAGTGTCATGGTGAAAATTGACCTCCAACCCCCCTAGGTGGACCAAAGGAGATCCAACTAATCCCAAACACTCACCTCTATCCTCTCACCCATGCTTTCCTAGGACCAATTAATGACCCAACACACTTCACATGATGGGGGTGTTGGAGTATTGGGTACCTCCACATGGTATAACCACCGCACCTCTAGGAATATAAAAACAAGTGGACTAACCGCCACTCCTGGTGATAGGGCCTTGTGCTGGGTTTCAAATGTTCATCAACATATGCAGGTTTTGGTGTAACGAAAAACCTTACATGGTCTCAAAGCATAGGTCTTAGGTTCAATTCCCCCGAGCTACGACGGAGGTGGGGTGTTGAAGATCGGTACAACCTTCTCATGGTGTAACTGCCACACCTCTAGGAATATAAAACAAGTGGACTAACCGCCACTCCTGGTGATAGGGCCCTATGCTGGGTTTCAAATGTTCATCAACATCTGCAGGTTTTGGGTGTAATGGAAAACCTTACATGGTATCAGAGCTAAATGGAGCTGCAACAAATCCTGTGAGGTTGAGTTGTTGTTTAGGGCACAATTCCAGTTTATGTGAGTGTTTTTCATTGAAGGTTTCTACAACAACTTCATGGATTCGAAATCTGTTCCTCTCCTTTCCCCATTCAACTATTCTGAATGGAAGTCGAAGATGTGTGCATATCTCAAGAGGTAATGTCTCTATGGTGTGTCCATTGGTGCTATGAGAGAACAAGAGTCCTGTCAAGAGAAGGATGCTTGGCTTAATGACAATGATAGAGACTATGGAACTATGTGTCTAGCTATACCTCCTACAATGTGCTACATCCTTGATTCTGCTAATTACCCATTCGAGCTTTGAAAAAATCTAGATGAAGCTCTTGGCATGCAACAAGAATATGTGAGCTATATGGAGAGAAACTAAGTGGGAACCTCCTTATGTGCTCTACCTATGATCTCAACCTCATGCATTTCTCAAGAAGTTGTTCAAAATGAAGAAGAAGAAGTAGCCAAATATTTAGCAAATGATCCAGCTCAAGTTTCTTCCTATGTGGCTTCCTTTCCTTGTCAAGAAGCTATGTTTCATGAAGAGAGCATACGAGTTGTTGCCATCACTACTATGGAAGATTTACTTTCACCCTTCTCCTCTATGTCTTTTGTTACGAATGGGAAAGATGTATTGCTAGTTGATGTCAATAGCGAACCTTCTCTAGAAGATGGATTTTCTTCACATGAGAGTATTGGTTCAAAAAATGGAGATGTTTACTTCACCATCACTAATAGAGTTCCTTCAAGTTCATATGAAGATGGAGAAGCTTTTTCCATCACAATGGCACATTTGGGAATTTTGTTCCACATTATTGTAGCTGATTACAACCTTCATTCGAAGTTGATGCTTCAATATCCTTATGACTCGCTTGGGGTCACCTATTCTCAAGCATTTACAGTCTCTTTCAGGTATGGCATCTTGTGTGGTTTGAATTCCTCACATGGCATCCTGTTTGGTTCGAATTACTCACCTGGTGGTTTGAAGTTCAAATCTAAAGACTACCATTTGCTTTCCCATCAATGCATTTTAGTTGTTCTACATGGTCTAAGGATTCATCATGCAACTGTTCCTGAGTTGATTGAGCACATTCCACTTCTTCCCAAGAATAATATTCCTCCAGACATTTTTTAGTTTAGAAGTATATGCAAATTTTGTTTCTATTTCATAATCCATTTTTGAGGGGAGGTTTTTTCCATGAGGTTTTCCTCCTTACCTATGTTACATGGATCAATAAAATTTGTAAAAAGGTGACTTGTGCCTTAGTTTCCAAGGCCTCAAATCACTAAATTGTACTAAGTATGGATTAAGGGAGGGTGCTGGAGCAGTAATACATCCTTAGTATATAGTTTAGACCTTAGGCTAACTTGATTTTCACAAATTTCATTAATTTCCTATGGTTTAGACTTAGGAGAGTTAATCCAACAATATATTTGGTTAACTTGGCTTGTTCACACCTACAACAACGCCTAGTTTGGTCAACCTAGCCCATGTGCTCCCTCATAAATGCATTGGAGTGTTACCTCATTGATTTGTGGGGCCCTGGCTTGACTAAGTGTGCTTGGGGTGAATTTGGCCTGTTTTAGCTCTCTTAGGAGCATTTATTTCCACCTAGAGCACCCCACTTACATCTATTTCCTCACCCACACATTTTTGCATACCAAACCCTGGGGGCTTGCTTGAGTCCATACAATGATTTTTTCATCCTCTATACCAATGAAGGATCCTCATAGAAACCTTCAGTCTACTGCATATAGATCTCCTCCTGTAGTTTACCATGCAAGAAAGCACTCTTTACATCCATGTGGTGAACCTCCCAACACTTACTAGCTGCTAGTGCAAGAACTAGTCTAATTGAGTCCATCTTTGCACCTGGTGCAAAGGTCTCTGTGTAATCAACTCCATGGTATCAGAGCATAGGTCTCAGGTTCAATTCCATCGAGCTACGTTGGAGGCGGGGTGTTGGAGTATCGGGTACCTCCACATGGTATAACCGATGCACCTCTAGGAATATAAAAACAAGTGGACTAACCACCACTCCTAGTGATAGGGCCTTGTGTTGGGTTTCAAATGTTCATCAACATTTGCAGGTTTTGGTGTAACGATAAAAATTACATGGTTTGGAGTTCAGAATCATCTCCCATTCAAACTGTTGGGCCAGCATTCGAACTCATGGAGAAGAATAATTCTCTCCTGGATACCATATGCCTAGAAGCACCTGAATCAATAATAAAGGATGAGGAATTAGAAGTACCTGCCACCAATGAATGAAATTTATCCTTTCCTTCACTTGAACTGGAGTTTCCATCTCTCTTCCTAGCACTGTCAGGAACTGGAATGTTGTTCTTCTCTAGCAATTGTGCCATGGTGTCTATGGTTTTCTTCATGCATGAGCTTTCTAGATGCCATCCCTTGTGGCAATAAGAGAATTTGGCCTTCTCTTTCACTTTCTTCTCCTTTTCTTTGGGTGGATTCGTAGCTCCCTCATTGGATTTAGGTTTTTTTGATTTCTTCTTGTCTGGAAACTTCGAATTCTTGGACTTGGGTTTTCCCTTTGCTGAATTCGAAACCCCCACTGCTAGTGCTTGATCTTTGGTCTTGATGGAACCCATTTGAACCAATTTGTCCTACTCTTGAGTGAGTGACTCCATGAAACTTTCTAGACTTGGCATTTTCCAGTTTCAAAGGGTGAGTTTGCCTAAGTGAAATGTGCTCACAAAGACTGAGAACTCTAGCCCCAACTTCGAAATTATAGACAATATCAGTTGATCTTCCTTCTTCTCAATCCCACATTGTTTTAACTGCAATACAAGTGATTTGAACTTGGTGAAGAAGTCTTGGATTGTGTCATAGTGCGCTGGGCTCAAGCTTATCAGCTCATTCTCAAGCTGGTGACCACGTAGCTCATCAGTTTTTCCTAATAGAGACTCAAGTTTCTCCCAAACCTCCTTTGGTGATGTCAAACTGTCAAGATGGAACAACAACTCTCTTGAGATGCTCAGACATAGCAAATCATATGCTTCATCCAATTTGTTAAAAAACTTGGCTTTTTCCACAGCAGAATTTGGTTCCACTTCAGTGCCCATGTAACTCTGAAAAGCCCCTTGGCTCTCAATTGAATCACCGTCTCTGCCTTCCATTCAAAGAAGTTGAAAGGTGTTAGCATGATATGGGTAGCCTCCATTACTTCATGCGCTGATGGTGGTGAAATTGCTAACTGGGTTCCACTCAGCAATTCGATTTTATCTAGAATTCACTAACAAAGCAGCTCAAATCCAATAAGAATTTGGTTTGCAACTCAAAAATCTCCAACCAGCTCTGATACCATGTGAGGTTTTCCTTTACACCAAAACCTGTAGATGTTGGTGAACATTTGAAACCTAGCACAAGGCCCAATCGCCAGGAGAAGTGTAAGGTTTGTCGTTACACCAAAACCTGCAGATGTTGGTGAACATTTGAAACCTAGCACAAGGCCCTATCACCAGGAGTGGCGGTTAGTCTACTTGTTTTATATTCCCAGAGGTGCGGCGGTTATACCATGTGGAGGTACCCAATACTCCAACACCCCGCCTCCGACGTAGCTCGGGGGAATTGAACCTGAGACCTATGTTCTTCAGTAAAGTACTATATGTACCAGAACTTGCAGGAAATTTGTTGTCAGTATACCAGATGACCCATATAGGAGATCCAAAAGAGTAATGTTTACTCATGACTCTATAGAGTTTTCTAAAATCTCAACAGACCAAATTGTTACAGTTGGGTATGCTGATCATCATGAGAGAATGTACAAATTCTCTAATTTCCTCCCTACTTCCAGTGATCAAGCACGTCACTCACATGCCCATGAAGTTTACAAACTATGGCATGAGAGGTTTGGCCACATGAATTACAGATATCTCCAAACATTGCACAAAGAAGGAATGGTGGAAGGTCTTCCACAAATTCAGCCATCTACTGGAGCATGTATTGTATGTGTGATTGGGAAGCATCCTGAGCAGAGCTAGGAGAAAGGGAAGGCAAGGAGAGAAACACAACAACTTGAGTTGGTGCATTCTGATCTGATTGGTCCACTACCCACTCCCTCATATGGTGGATCTAGTTATGTGCTTACATTTATCGATGACTACTCTCAATTTTGATAGGTGTATTTTCTGAAATTAAAATCTGAGGTGTTTGAGCAACTCAAAGTTTGGAAAGCACTAGTAGAGAATCAGAGTGGGAAGAAGATCAAAGTCCTTAGACTGATAATGGAAAGGAATATGTGAATAAGAATCTATAGCAACTTTGTGAGGAGTGTGGCATCCAAATGCAACACTCAACTCCCTACACACCACAGCAAAATGGTGTGGCAGGGAGAAAGAATAGATCTCTTAAAGAGATGACAACTTGCATGATAGAAGTGAGGGAACTTAATCCCAAGATATGGGCTGAAGCCATCAGCTGTGCTGCTCACATTCAGAATAGATCCTTCTACAAATCATTGAAAGGGATGACACCCTACGAGGCATGTTTTGGTGAAAAACTAGATGTCTCAAGTTTCAGGATATTCGGGACTAAAGCATGGGCAAGATGTCCTTCAGAGAAGAGGAAAGCCTTGCATCCACAAAGCAAGGAGTGTCTCATGGTTTAATATGGTGAAGACACCAAAGGGTACAAGCTCCTTGACAAATCTACTGGCAAAACGTTTGTTGAAAGAAGTGTCAAATTCGAAGAAGAGCCAATTCTAGACTTTGAACTTGCACCGGGGGATTGCTCCTCTCCTCAGCCATTCAAATATGTAAGTGATGACACATCCTCTGTTTTTTCTGATAATTCTGATATGAATGTTGCTGAATATGATATTGTTGTATATGACTCACCATCTAGGCCCAAATGGGCTGAAAAAATTGTGCAAGAAGCCGAAGAATTGGTAGGCAATTCTCAAGATCCTAGGAGAACTAGATCACAAACTAGTATGGCTTCATTTGCTAGTGATAGTGCTCTTGCTGAGCACTGTTACATGATCATCATTTCTGACCCATAGGCATATCAAAAATCTTGTACAGACCCAAGATGGAAGTCAGCAATGGAAGATGAGCTTCAGTCCCTCCAAGAGAACAATACATGGGAATTGATTCCCCTTCCTCCCAAGAGGAAAGTTGTTCAATGTAAATGGGTCTACCAGACCAAAATTTCTGCTGATGGTTCTGATATAAAACACAATTCTAGGTTAGTGGCTAAGGGCTATTCTCAGGTCCATGGATTTTATTACACAGATACCTTTGCACCGATTGCAAAGATGGACTCAATTAGACTAGTTCTTGCTCTAGCAGCTAGTAAGTGTTGGGAGGTTCACCACATGGATGTAAAGAGTGATTTCTTGCATGGTGAACTGCAGGAGGAGATCTATATGCAGCAGCCTAAAGGTTTCCAAGAGTATCCTTCATTGGTATGCAGGCTAAAAAAATTCAATGTATGGACTCAAGCAAGCCCCCAGGGATTGGTATGCAAAAATGGATGCTTTCTTGCTTTCAATTAGCTTCACAAGATGCAAATCAAACCCTAATGTGTATTTAAGAAAAATGATGTTAACTTGTAGGTCATTTTTCTTTATGTTGATGATCTTCTTATTACAGTTTTTTGCACCAATTCAATTGGCCAAATTAAGAACTCTTTGCATAGTGAATTTGCTATGACAGACCTAGGATTTCTAAGGCAATTTTTGGGCTTAGAAATTGAGAAAAATGGTAAGGGAATCATGTTGAGTCAGCCACAGTATGCTTCAAACATGATAAAGAAGTTTAATATGGTTGATTGTAAGGCATCCAAGTCTCCCTTTCTTTCTGGTATTAATTTTCATGAATTTGGCAATTCCCCAATGGTGGATATCACACTCTACAGGCAACTAGTGGGCAGCTTGCTCTACCTCACTCATACAAGACCTGATTTGTCTTATGATTCGAGTGCTGTAGAAAGACACATGCACCAGCCACATGAGATCCATTGTAATGATGCTAAAATAATTCTTCAATATGTCCAAGGAACTAAGAAGTTCGGAGTTCACTACACAGTTGGTTCCTCACTTCAACTAGCTGGATTTTCTGATTCAGATTGGGCCGGTGATCCAATTGACAGAAATTCAACATCAGGTTTTGTCTTCATGTTTTTTGAGGGTCCTATTTTCTGGTCAAGTAAGAAACAACACACCATCTCACTATCATCAGCAGAGGCCGAATACAGGGCAGTCGTCAATGCTGCAACTAAGTGTGTTTGGTTGTAGGGAATTATTCAGGAGTTTGGTGTCACAATTGATTCTCCAACCAACATTTGGGTGGATAATTAGAGTGCCATCAAGATATCTACTGATCCAGTACAGAGGCAGAGGAAAAAGCACATAGATATTGACATGCATTACATTCGGGGATTAGTGGATGACAGGGTGATCTCACTGCAGTATTGCCCATCCACCGAGCAAACTGCCGACATTTTTACCAAGGCTTTCACTGAGAAGCCTTCACTTACCTGAGATATTTGCTTGGGGTGAGTGAAGGATGGTAATTTGCTATTATATCATTGCAGGTCCATCACAATTTCCACTCTTGAGGGGAGGTTTTTTCCATGAGGTTTTCCTTCTTTCCTCGGTTTCACATGGACAAATAAAAATTGAAATTTCTGATTATGTACTTGAGGTGACTTGGGCCATTGTTGCCAAGGCCTTCATCATTTTGTGAACATACTTAGTTGTTGGATTAAGGGAGGTTGTTAGAATAGTAATCCATCATTAGTACCTTAGTTACACTAATTAGTCAATTTTATTGCTTTTTTAAGCTTTAATACACTATGAGGTGGACTAGGGGTGCTTAGGTGGACATATGCCATGTCAAGTTGAAGTTCTATGACCCACATGGGTAATCCAGCCTAGTAATCCATCCACATATGCACAGACATCATTGCTGGTGCATTCCCATTCATTGAATGTGGACATGCAAGTTGACTTGGGGCGCTAGAGTGGGATTTTGCCCAAATTTGGCTTGATTTGGTGCAATTAATGTTGCATTGAGAGTCTAAACCATCCAGTTTTCCACACCCACACTATCCAAGGTGTAATCATTGACCCAACACATGTCAGCCATGCCACTTCAGCAATTTGTGGCCATTTGGAGAGATTTGGGATGATATTGTCCCACCTAGGGGGTTTGATGCCAATTTGGCGATTTTGGGATTTTTGCTCACAATTGGCTTCCAAAGCCATTCAAATCACTCATGATGTATTTATAAACCTGTTAATAACAATTTTAGAGTTAGACAGTCCAAAATTATCTTGTTTCCAACTATCATTGTTTGTAATTTAACTGTAATTTGATGGTTTTTGTTGAATATTGCACCCAAATTTGATTTGTGAACCTCACTAACGCTACTAGATTCTCCTAGAGGTGGGGTGTTGGAGTATTGGGTACCTCCACATGGTATAACTGCCGCACCTCTGGGAATATAAAACAAGTGGACTAACCGCGACTCCTGGTGACAAGGCCTTATGTTGGGTTTCAGATGTTCATCAACATCTGCAGGTTTTGGTGTAACGACAAACCTTACATGGTATCAGAACATAGGTCTTAGGTTAAATTCCCCCAAGTTACACCGAAGGCAGGGTGTTGGAGTATCGGGTACCTCCACATGGTATAACCGCCGCACCTTTGGGAATATAAAAACAAGTGGACTAATCTCCACTCTTGGTGATAGGGCCTTCTATTGGGTTTCAAATGTTTATCAACATCTATAGTTTTTGGTGTAACAACAAACCTCACATGGTATTAGAGCTAGATGGAGCTGCAACAAATCCTGTGAGGTTGAGTTGCTGTTTAGGGCATATTTCCAGTTTATGTGAGTGTTTTTCATTACAGGTTTCTACAACAACTTCATGGATTTGAAAGTTGTTCCTCTCCTTTCCCCATTCAACTATTATGAATGGAATTCGAAGATGTGTGCATATCTCAAGAGGCAATGTCTCTATGATGTGTCCATTGGTGCTGTGAGAGAACCAGAGTCCTATCAAGAGAAGGATGCTTGGCTTAATGACAATGATAGAGCCTATGGAACTATGTGTCTAGCTATACCTCCTACAATGCGCTACATCCTTGATTCTATTGATTACCCATTCGAGCTTTGGAGAAATCTAGATGAAGCTCTTGGCATGCAGCAAGAAGATGTGAGCTATATGGAAAGCAAGCAAGTGGGAACCTCCTTACTTTTTCCTATGATCTCGGCCTCATGCATTTCTCAAGAAGCTGTTCAAAATGAAGAAGAAGAAGTAGCCAAAGATTCAGCAAATGATCCAGCTCAAGTTTCTTCCTCTGTGGCTTCCTCTCCTTGTCAAGAAGCTATGTTTCATGAAGAGAGCATACGAGTTGCTGCCATCACTACTGTTGGAGATCGGTGCAACCTTCTCATGGTGTTGGAGTATCAGGTACCTCCACATGGTATAACCGCCGCACCTCTGGGAATATAAAAACAAGTGGACTATCTGCCACTCCTGGTGATAGGGCCTTGTGCTGGGTTTCAAATGTTCACCAACATCTACAGGTTTTGGTGTAATGACAAACCTTACATGGTATCAAAGCATAGGTCTCAGGTTCAATTCCCTCGAGCTACACCGGAAGTGGGGTGTTGGAGATCGATACAAACTTCTCATGGTGTAACCGCCACACCTCTGGTAATATAAAACAAGTGGACTAACTACCACTCCTGATGATAGGGCCTTGTGTTGGGTTTTAAATGTTCATCAACATCTGCAGGTTTTGATGTAACGAAAAACCTTACATAGTATCAAAGCTAGATGGAGCTGCAACAAATCCTATGAGGTTAAGTTGCTTTTTAGGGCATATTTCTGGTTTATGTGAGTGTTTTTCATTGCAAGTTTCTACAACAACTTCATGGATTCAAAAGTTGTTCCTCTCCTTTCCCCATTCAACTATTCTAAATGGAAGTTGAAGATGTGTGCATATCTCAAGAGCCAATGTCTCTATGATGTGTCCATTGGTGTTGTGAGAGAAACAAAGTCTTGTTAAGAGAAGGACGCTTGGCTTAATGACAATGATAGAGCCTATGGAACTATGTGTCTAGCTATACCTCCTACAATGCACTACATCCTTGATTCTTCTATTACCCATTCGAGCTTTGGGGAAATCTAGATGAAGCTCTTGGAATGCAGCAAGAATATGTGAGCTATATGGAGAGCAAGCAAGTGGGCAACTCCTTATGTGTTCTTCCTATGATCTCATCCGCATGCATTTCTCATGAAGCTATTAAAAATGAAGAAGAAGAAGTAGCCAAAGATTCAGCAAATGATCCAGCTCAAGTTTCTTCCTCTGTGGCTTCCTCTCCTTGTCAAGAAGCTATGTTTCATGAAGAGAGCATACGAGTTACTGACATCACTACTACTGAAGATTTACTTTCACCCTTCTCCTCTATGTCTTCTGTTACGAATGGGCAAGATGTATTGCTAGTTGATGTCAATAGCGAGCCTTCTCTAGAAGATGGGTTTTCTTCACATGAGAGTATTGGTTCAAAAAATGGAGATATTTACTCCACCATCGCTAGTAGAGTTCCTTCAAGTTCATATGAAGATGGAGAATCTTTTGCCATCACAATGGCACATTTGGGACTTTTTTTCCACATTCTTGTAGCGGATTACATCCTTCATTCAAAGTTGATGCTTCAATATCCTTATGACTCACTTGGGGTCACCTATTCTCAAGCATTTACAGTCTCTTTCAGGTATGGAATCATGTGTGGTTTGAATTCCTCACATGGCATCTTGTTTGGTTCGAATTACTCACCTGGTGGTTCGAAGTTCAAATCTAAAGAGTACCATTTGCTTTCCCATCAGTGCATTTTAGTTGTTCTACATGGTATAAGGATTCATCATGCAACTATTCCTGAGTTGATAGAGCACATTCCACTTCTTCCCAAGAAGAAGATTCCTCCAGACATTTTTTAGTTTGGAAGTATATGCATATTTTGTTTCGATTTCATAATCCATTTTTGAGGGGAGGTTTTTCCCATGAGGTTTTCCTCCTTACCTTTGTTACATGGATCAATAAAATTTGTAAAAGGGTGACTTGTGCCTTAGTTACCAAGGCCTCAAATCAATAAAATGTACTAATTATAGATTAAGGGAGGGTGTTGGAGTAGTAATACATCCTTAGTATATAGTTTAGACCTTAGGCTAACCTGATTTTCACAAATTTCATTAATGTCCTATGGTTTAGACTTAGGAGAGTTAATCCAACAATATATCTGGTTAACTTGGCTTGTTCACACCTACAACAGTGCCTGGTTTCATAAACCTATCCCATGTTCTCCCTCATTAATGCATTGGAGTGCTACCTCATTGATTTTTGATGCCATGTCTTGACTAAGTGCGCTTGGGGTGAATCTGGCCTGTTTTATCTCTCCTAGGAGCATTTATTGCAACTAACGCACCCCACTTCCCTCTATTTCCTCACCCATGCATGCCTTGGAGTCTTTAATGACCTAGCACACCTCACCAACACTCACACATCAATTCGATTTTGTTTGGGCTGACTTGGGTCTCCATTGGTCCACCTAGGGGGGATTGAGGTCATTTTCCACATTGACACATGTACAAATCCTATTGGATTCTAGAGCCACTCGAATTTGTCTATTGTATTATAAATGATGTATGATAATAATATGAAATGTAATCAGCACCTTTCACATGTGTTGTTCCAACTATTTTCTATCTCTTTGTTTTCTCTTGCATGTTTTTTCAAACACTTTGAAGGTGAAATTCTTCTAGATCCCAGATCTAACTTGAGAAGCAATTTCTCACAAGGATTGACCAAAAACTCCTCCAAAATATGTTTTTACCAATGGAATTCAGGGGATTAGGAAAAGAGATATTTTTTAGGTGTAATGAAATTCCCCCTAAAGTATGAATCTAGAGGGATGTGAAAGGTGAAAAACCTTGCTGGATGTGATTTGGAATCAGAGGAAAAAGAATGGTGAGTGAGGACTTGAAACAATACCAAATTACAAACTATCTTACTCAAATCATGGCTGTTGAACAATACATTTTAGATCCATGCATAATGACCAAGTCATGGCTACCAATAATACACTGTAGATCCATGATACACAATACTCAAATCGAGACATAGCTACTAAATATACAATGTAGATCTATGTCGTATAGACTCAACCTTAAGCATAGCCACCAGACATACATTGTGGTTTCATGCATTGACTTGAAAAATACTCCATCGCAACCTGAGGATAGGCACATATTCAAGTGAATACCTAAACACTCAGGGTCTTCATTCCAATCCCAAATAGTATGATTCTATCCATGTGAATAGATGTCCTTATGTCAAACATGGTAGAAACCACTTGATTATTGGTCATTGATGTATACCGTTAACAAGTGTGAATGAAATCACCATTACTGTCAATGATTTCCAAGGTAGTTCGATACATTCCTCTGAATGTGAATAGATGAGTTGCAGTCGAACAATTGGAAGAATCTTTCAATCAGAGGCCAGTGGTGAAATCCCACTGTCGAAAGTGAGGAAACATATCATTGAGGCATGCAAGCTTCAAGGTAATTGACTGGTTTCTAGGACTAATTCCTAGATGGTGTGCTAGCATCGATGGGAGGGCCATGATATTTCCCCCATCATCGACATGAAACTTGGAACAAAAGTGATTTTGAAGTAATTTTGATTACATATAAACGAAAGAACTAACTTAGATATGACCAAATCAAAGGAAGGTAAGGTAATTGCAGAGTTAAGTTATGGTAAAGACTCCCTTTGAACATTGAATGACATGACAAGTGACTTAGCAGCATTGACTCAACGAAGCAGATACCAAACATAATGCAATGGTGGGACAATGCATTCTTTGAATTGACTCAAAGGAGTAAAATGACTCATGAAAGTGGATAGGCTCGATGACAATATGATTACCCAACAGTTTGAATGAAATGCATATAGGTGCCATGTTCAAGGGTGACTATAAGCTTCCATTAATATAAATTAAATTTTTTTTCCCATCCCCTTAATTTCACCATCACGATGGATGAGTACCTCTTTTCTTTTTAACGATCTAGAAAATGGTAACAAACACTCGATATAGCTCATTATAATATGAGTCCAACCTCATATGTTTTATGAACCTGAGAAAGGAGGGGTTCATTCCAAAAAAGGGTCAACCATCGCCTGATTTTATGAGTCTAAAGAAGGTAAACACGATCGTCGTTTCAAGTTTAGGGAGTCTGAAATGACTAAGAAAACTCCAAAATAGAAATTTTTGTAAATTTAGTCCCCAAGGTCTGAAAAAAAAAGTATAAACAGATACCCAACAGAACTATTCTAGTCACAATGAATAGAGTGTACATTTTTCATAAATGAGTCTAAACAATCCGAAAAATGGGTCAAGTATTAATGGTGTTACGGAGAGAAATTCCTATGGCTTGGGGTACCACCACAGACAGCTTGACTCCAGAAATTAATCCTTTCCAATATGCAAGAGAAATCAAATATCTAACACTAAAGGATCAAAACTCGTACCTTATTCCAGACGATTGAAGTAGATCCCCATTGAGCTTTCCAACTCCAGCTTGAATTGATAAATTACTTCCTCAACAATCAGTAAATAAGACAAGCATGCTATATATATTGGGGTTAGATCTACTCTAGCATATATAATCAACAAAGTATAAGCATTTGAAATCATCCATGGATAAAATATTCATTCAAACATACATTATTGGATAGGAAAAGATATTTCTATTAATATAAAATCAGAGATTACAATGAATACAACCTCTGTCGGCACGTCTGCGAATCGGAGAAACTGAATCCCCCACTTGGGCCTCCACCACCTCAATCCTCCATCTCTCGATAGCAAGCTCACAAGCAAAAGGAAATCTTGTGAAGAACACCAAAGTGCTCCAAGCGACAAAGGGATGCAGACTCAAGCATAAGTTTCGGCAACAATGGACTATAGTTTATTTGCTCTCAATTCTCACCTATTCTTCAATGTATCCAAAGGGTTCCTTATATAGCTCTTCAATGGGGCAATGAAGTGTCGAATCTGAGCGATCTCAAGGCATATGGAAGGCCAGGAGACAAGTGAGTTGGATCCATGTCAAGGAAAACTCCAAAAGAATTTGGCCTTTTGCACACATCCCAATGTACGCGGTTTTAGGGGTCAAACCCACGTATATACACGAGAAAGGGTTTAAAATTCGCGTATAGAAATTTAAACATGTTTTTAGGGATGATCTTGGAAACATAAAAGGTATAAAAAAGGTCCATGGGGTCCAAAGAGTCTGCAGAGGGACAGGGGAAGGCCATATAAGTGTGATTCACTAGGTGTGGTAAAATCAGCTATAACAGATGCCCCCTAATGTGTGAGGTCATAGGGGTCATACGATGGCCAAAATACATTATAATTCCATCCCAGAAGTGGAGTGATGAAGAACCCAGTGGAAGACCAGCCACCCAATCAACATAGTACAATGATACAACTCTGGATATAACTGCAAATACATATAGCAGTCCCGGATACATAAGAGTACAATGGCCATGAATAGGTATGATACAAAATATGACATAAGTGGTCATCGCCACGTACAATATACATAGATCAAAATCTCCATGCCATGAAGATATACAAAGGATCAAGATCTCCATAATGGCTGGAAATGTCTGACATATACTGGAATCAAGTCACGAGAGCTGAAATCTCATTAACACTAGCACGATCAAGGAGGTAGCATATAAGAGATGCCACCAATTTGGAAGTTCTTCTACAGAAACCGCTACAAGTACATGTCCTACTATGTGAATAGAGGTGTCGAGGTTGAACATAGTAGTCCATCGTCTGATTACTGGTCATTGATGTATACCGTTAACAGACACGAGAGCACCCACAGATAATGATAATATGAATCAAGGTGCTAGAGTGTAAACTAACAAGTGTGAATAAGTGTGTTGAGGTCGAACACTTGAGAGAATCCATCGATCAGGGGACATTGATGTATTCCCAAAGAACTGTTGATGGCGAGAGAACCTACCACTAATGACTGCAAGTCTCAAGGCACTCAAAAATGACTCTAGATTCCAATCCTAGAATAAATGATCTGAAGTCGATGGGATGAAATCCGCTGGAAGGAGGGCATTAAGGAATCCCCCATCATCCAACATGAGGTACTCAGCAAAGCTATATAATGTGGAAGAACTCGATCATAAGGTGCACGAACCAGTAACTGTACCGGGAATGGTCGACATGCAAAGTCAAGATAACTGAGGAATGGCCGACTCAGGTTTCAACTTCCTTCGAACAAGAGCATAACGGTGAATGGTGACTGAATGTAAGCAACATGGACTCGATATACAGCACTAGGACATCTCTGCGACATAGGAGGCATCGACAGAGGCTCCATAGGGACCGGAAGCTTAACCAGTCAGTGGAGATAAACTCAGATAAATGAGTACAACCCTAAATTCAAACTATAAACCCAACCAATGGATGTGATATACAGTGCTATGTTCGAAGGCGACATGATTCGACAGCTGCCAAAGATAACATCTTTCCTTGTCTGGATTTTTGGTTTTTTAAATTTTTTTTGGACTTTTTCAAATATTTAAAAAGCTTGAAAAAAGAATAAAACTACTTTATAGTTATAGACTAGGAGGAGACGAGTGTCATATGGGAAAACAAACTAGTTCCAAGTAGTGGAACATACCTATTCTCAATGCAAGGATACATGTGTAGGATAGTGACACTCGGGGGAAAGTCCACTCCCGATAGAATAGGGAATCAAGCTGCAAAAGATATAAAAGATGGCTCTACATGGCTAGACATGAGACAAGCTCGGGCTATATAGCTGAAACTCAAATTCAGGGAAGCCGGCGTAAGGCTCAAGAAGGCAGGAAAAGCTCATGATAATGCAATTACAATTTGACATAAGGGATTCCTGAGGGAAATAGGCCAGCAAAAGATCAAGAGGATTATGAGGCTCTTGCAAAATGTCATGGCAATACTATACAACGAACTCCCACACCCTAAGGGACCAAATTTCAGCATGGGCACCAAATGCAAATAAGGCGCTAACTAGGGTACCCATGTAAGGTCAAGCTCTACCATTCACATCATGCCACTTCTAAAATAGAGAGAAGGTTTCGTGACATAATAGAATGGGTTCGTACCTAAGGCTATAATGAAATGGTCATAAGGTCATGCAAAATGCAAATGGGGGTGAACCTAACCTATATTCCAGTTTAAACATCATACCTGTAACAGGAACGAACGGGTCAGAATAACGGTCGAAACGACGCTCAAAATGGTCTTCTACATCATAAAATAGTCCAAAAACGGTCCAAAAGGATTAGAAATGGTCCAAACTATAGAAAAAGGGGTTAAAATTTTCAAAAATTTGAAAAATTTATATAAATAGTAAAAAGTTCAAAACATTATATAACATTTGAAATTTTTACCCAATTGAGCTCAGAACTTCAACAGCGAATTCCAGGAGATCCAGCCAGCGGAATCCACTACCATTTTTTCCAGGTACTTACCCATGCCCTGCTCTTTCATTTTCATGCAAATTTTATCTTTTTCCATGGTGCATTTAGGATTCTAGGCCAATCTAAGATGCACGCCTCGGACCACACGGAAATTGAGGATTTTTCCGTGTATAGGGCTGGATATACGCGGAAAAAGACCTCAAAGTCACGTACATACGCGGCTGTTTAGCAAACAATCGCATATGCGGCCGCGTTCAATGTTTTTTAAGTGTTCTAATGGATCAAACTTAAATTTTATGTGCAGGATGGTCCTAGAATGGAGAGAACATGAGCACAGTGATGTAGAAGGGGCAGTAAGGGCAGATCTAATGGCTCAACAAGCTTTGCGGTCATGCGGGCTCTAAAAGTTTTGGTGTCTTGGTGGCTTAAAGGCCAAACCAAGATTGCTGTAGATGCTAGTAGACTACTGGGATCCAGAATTAGAGTCATTCCAGATAGACGGGATGTCCCTCAACATAGAAGTGGAGGACATATACTTTATTACTGGACTTTCCCGACGAGGGGAAGTGGTGAACATACGCTCTCACAGGCCCAGAGGTGGCCTGACTATAGATGAGTACATAGCAGTGTACTATTATTCGAACACGAAGGAGGTGGGGATTCAGATCCCAACTAACTCCATACAGGTGCTAGGCCTGAAGGCCATTCTACTGACACTGGGCAAGATAGCGGGGCTAGCCTCACTCCACTAGGCCCCGCGGCCATTGATGTGCTATGCCGTGGAGTGCATGAGGCCCACAATTTATGACTGGAGTATGACATTATTGAGCAACATGAAACAACAGCTCAGTGACTGCAAGATGGGAAGGGTACGAAACTTCAATTTCAGCAGCATACTGAGCACGTTCTTCTTCAAGCGTGTTCCAGGATTGAGCCCTAGAGTTGACATTCCTCTACATGGGGTTCAAGATCCAGCCGAACGGCGTTGGGCAGATGCGATGCACATACTGTGTGGAGGTAGGGTTTCCAACCCCTATCTAGCTAATTTCTTTCCATGGTGGTGATGACAGATAGTTGCCATCGATGATTACCCCTATGCGGGGATAGACTTTTGGGGAGACCCCAACATGCTACTACCACCAAGATCGGCATACGGTGACATTGGTAACGAATCCCAACCCTCTTTTAAAATTTTTGAGTTATTTAATTTTTTTGTGTTTTCTGATTATGTGGAATCAAAAGACATGTTTTTGGGTGACAATACATAGTGACATCCTATCATATGCATGCAGATGTAGGACCATGGCGGCCTGAAGGCTTCCCTCATCATAAACGGAGGGGAAGAGGGGATTACATTACGGGTGTGTATGTAGAGTGAACGCTCCAAAGCATTCATACCAACTTCGTGAGGATGACACACAGAGTACCCATGGCGCAAGTCGAGGACTTTCCTGAGGCCATGCAGCGCCAGGTGGTGGGTGTACCACGAGCATGGGTGCGTCTATTTCGACGGCTAGCTAGATTCGTGGTGACATTCCATGATCACAACCCCCCTCCTCCTCCATAGGCTTAGATACATGGGAGAGATACATTTTGTACTACCGTGTATTTATATTATGGTGGCTCGAGAGCCCCATTTTTGTATTATGACACTATGTATTACCACATTTTGGATGTTTATAAAAAACTTTTATGATGATCGATTTATTTATTTACATGTGTAAAAATTTATGTTTGTGATGAGCTTATTGTCTATAAAACAAATGCCAATCTAACACATAGTTAGCATATGAGTCAGCAACTTGATTATTAATTCTTGGAACATATATATATGTTATATTGTCAAATTGTCATTCTAACAATCTCACACGTAAGAATCTTCTTAATAATGTCGGATCCCTGACATGGTACAAACCATTAAGCTATGACACTACTAACTCCAAATCAAGAAATACCTCAAGAGAGAGAACACCATGTGAAATGGCATCTCGTAGAAGCTTAATAACGGCACTATATTCAACAACATTGTTCGAAGAAGGCCGTAAACATACACCTCCTGAAGACAATACCTGACCCGTAGGAGTATAAATCACCCAAGCAGCAGAGGTTGAGTGTTGAGTGTGATGGTTCGTACCATCCATGAATCCTACGAAGGTGGAAGATTCCATTGACATCTGCCCAAAAGAAACGAAAACTAATCACAAACCCAATCACCATAAGAAAAGACCTACCTATGCAAAACTGTACAATAATATACAATAGTCAGCCTTGGATGAAAATCATGCATAGTACTTTTTAAGATAGAGCCCATTTCTAGGCTCTGTCAAGGTTGTTCCCTCATAATCCACTAACTCATAAGCGCCCTTCTCTAATAGACGTTTAACAATGTAAGGACCACGCCACATGGGGTTAAAATTTCCTGGCCCCAAGGGTTCTTTCTGTTGATCCCACAAAAGGACCAAATCTCCCTCACTAAACCTCCTTGGACGTACAGACTTATCGTACTGGACCTTGACGCGATGCTTATTCACTTCTAGAGCCACCAAGGAATCTCAGCGTTGCTCAGCAAGTTGCTCTAAGTGGACCAAATGCTCCTCCAATGGGGAAGTGTCTAGTAAGAGCTCTATGGCTAGCTTCAAAGAAGGAATCTCACACTCAACCGGCAATACCGACTCCACGCCATGTACAAGCTGATATGGAGAAAAACCCATGGAAGTCTTAACAGCGGTTCTATAAGCCCACAAAGCAGGATATGACATAATGTGCCAATTCGTCTTGCTTTGTGTGATGGTTCATTGGAGAATGGACTTGAGTGATTTGTTCACTGCTTCAACCTGTCCATTCGCTTGAGGGTAGTAAGAGGAGGAATGCTCTTGATTGTACCCTAACTTTGAGGCCAACTCTTCCATCATACGATTATGAAAGTGCTTTCCATGGTCAGTGACAAGCTCCTTTGGAATACTGAACCGAGTAATAATCTAGTTGAATACTAAGTGTGCGGCTGTCTCACCATCGGATTTAACTGTAGGCATAGCCTCAGCCCATTTCGTGAAGTAGTCAACAACCACTATGATATGATGATGCCCCCCAGCTGAAGCTGGGTTGCAATCCATGAAATCAAGCCCCCACTTAGTGAAGGGACCAGCGGTGATGATGGGATGTAACGAGGCAGGTCGTGAGCGCATATTTCATGCAAACACCTGGCAAGGGTGTCACTTCTTGACTGCATCTACACAATCTTTAAAGATCGACAACCAGAAATAACCCACTCTTAATATTTTTTGGCCTGTAGAAATCCTAGATAAATTACCACCACACGCCCCTCTATGGAAATCATTCAGCACAAGCTCAGCCTCCTCATGAGTTAAACAACGACGTAAAATGGAATCTACCCCACGACGATACAAGGTGTTATCCACTATGAGGTAATTATTGGATACGTGATGTAATCATCATCGTTCATCCCGTGAGAGGTGAGTAGGGACCTTCAATGTTTGTAAATATATGATGATGTCCCCATACCATGGATCCAAATTTGAGATTAAGAATATGTCCTCATCGACAAACGTATCTTCACAAACCATCTCCTCCTCCTTGCTTGGGAAATCCAATATAAGCTCCACAAAAATTAACGATTTCTTCGATTTTGCCCAAACAAACTCAAGATTAAATTATTGCAAGATGACAATCCATTTATTATACTTTCCCCCAATCATCCTTCAAGTGAGCCCATCGTGACAGACATGTTGTTGCCTGCAACTATGGTAGCTTATCAAGCTAATGTTGGGAGTGTTGCAGAGCCTAGTCCTTCCTCTTTGCGGACGGAGGAGGAGGACCCGTATGTGCTGCCTGCATGGGAAGTTCAGTCTTCTCACATGCATGATTTCCTTGATAGTTTTTTTCCTTCAGACGAAGCGATTATTGAGGCCATGTCAGGGGTTGAGCCACCTTGGGAAGAATTGCATCATAGATCTTATTTTCTTCCCGAGCTTAACCGCTTGGAGCGTGAGGACTTTAAGGAGGTTCTTAGTGAGAGAATTGGTAGTCCCATGGTTCCGTTAAGCTCTCCTGGTCCGATGGCTAATGGGAACATGGAAAATATATCTCCTACCATTCCTATCAATATCTCTTGCGATCCCGGCGGGATTGAGAATGTCTATATTGGGGGAAAATGTTCCCATGCTGATATTCAAGAGTACATCGAGCTCTTTAAAGAATTTTGTGATATCTTTGCTTGGTCTTACGATGAAATGCCAGGTATCGACCCTCGCATTGTTGAACATGAGATTAAAACTTATCCCAATGCTAAGCCTGTTCGACAACGCTTGGATGCAGTGAATCCTACAAAAGCACCCGCGATAAAAGCAGAGATAGAAAAACTGTTGAAAGCCGGTTTTATCTATCCCGTTCCCTTGACGGAGTGGGTTTCAAATCATGTTTCAGTGGATAAGAAGCAGGGAGTGATCCGTATATGCACTGATTTCCGTGACTTGAATCGTGCATGTCCTAAAGACAATTTCCCCACACCATTTATTGATCAAATTTTGGATGAGTGTGCGGGTTGCGAGGTTTTTTCCTTTATGGACGGCTTTTCCAAATACAATCAAATACAAATTAAACCTGAGGACCAACATAAGACTGCCTTTATTTTTCCTTGGGGAACCTTTGCATATCGGAAGATGCCTTTTGGCCTTAAGAACACTGGAGCCACTTTTCAGCGGGCTATGACCTTGATCTTCCATGATCTCAAATCAATTATTGAGGTATTTTTGGATGACCTTGTAGCTCATTTGCGTATGAGAATGCGTCATTCCTATCATTTGAGATTAGTGTTCGAAAGGTGCCGCCATTATTTGGTCAGGTTGAATCCTCACAAGTGCATCTTTTGCGTGAAGTCTGGTCGCTTATTAGGGTTCATTGTCTCCAAGAAGGGTATAAGAGATTCTGTTACAGGGAGAAATTCCTATGGCTTGGGGTGCCACAATAGACAACTTGACTCCAGAAATCAATCCTTTCCAATATGCAAGAGAAATCAAATATCTAACACTAAAGGATCAAAACTCGTACCTTATTCTAGACGGTTGAAGTAGATCCCCGTTGAGTTTTCCAACTCCATATTGAATTGATAAATTACTTCCTCAACAATCAGTAAACAAGACAAGCATGCTATATATATTGGTGTTAGATCTATTCTAGCATATATAATCAACAACATATAAGCATTTGAAATCATCCATGGATAAAATATTCATTCAAACATACATTATTGGATAGGAAAATATATTTCTATTAATATAAAATCAGAGATTACAATGAATACAACCTCTGTCGGCACGTCTGCGAATCGAAGAAACTGAATCCCCCACTTGGGCCTCCACCACCTCAATCCTCCATCTCTCGATAGCAAGCTAACAAGCAAAAGGAAAGCTTGGTAAGAACACCAAAGTGATCCAAGGGACAAAGGGATGCAGACTCAAGCATAAGTTTTGGCAACAATGGACTATAGTTTCTTTGCTCTCAATTCTCACCTATTCTTCAATGTATCCAAAAAGGTTCCTTATATAGCTCTTCAATGGGGCAATGAAGGGTCGAATCCGAGTGATCTCAAGGCATATGGAAGGCCAGGAGACAAGTGAGTCAGATCCATGTCAAGGAAAACTCCATAAGAATTTGGCCTTTTGCACACATCCCGATGTGCGCGGTTTTAGGGGTCAACCCCGTGTATATACGTGAGAAAGGGTTTAAAAGTCACGTATAGAAATTTAAGCATATTTTTAGGGATGATCTTGGAAACATCAAAGGTATAAAAAATGTCCATGGGGTCCAAAGAATCTGCAAAGGGACAGGGGAAGGCCATATAAGTGTGATTCACCAGGTGTGGTAAAATCAGCTATAACAAATGGATAGATGACCTTTCAAATACTTTGACAAGTGTGAAAGAATCAATTTCGCTTGGAAATCTTTTCTTATTTAGGGAGTATAAAAAGAGCTTAAAGATGACTCCAGGGAGGTCCTTTTTGGTATCACGTTTTACGAGTCTAAAAAAGCGATAAAAGTGTACTCGATACCTTTTCTATAAGTTTTTAATGAGCATGACTATGGTAAAAAAGGTGCTTGGAAGTTTTTTCAGTTTGACACGCACCATGAAAAAGTAAAAAAGAGACTCCATTGTAGCCAAATAATGCCTAATCAAGTCCTGAAATATTCAAAAAAGAACTTTAGAATATTTTCACATTTCAAACTATAGAAAATATGGTGAAAATAAACAATATTTAACTAATTTTAAATATTATTTTCAATTTTAAACCAAAAATAGTACAAAAAGGTGAATAGTAAAAAAGATTTCACCATCTGTTTTTACCATATAAGCTTTTAGGGAAAAATACTGCTTTGAGAGGTGATCTTGCGGTGAGGATTTTGGGAGTTATAGGCACCCACTCGTCAAACCATTTGGTCTAGGTAAGAGCTTATCCCCTTCCCTTCATTTTGATAGTAAATTTTTTTATTTCATCAAGCTTTTTCATAGTTTTAGGATGGAATTATGGAGGGGAAGAACGTTCCATAGGCGACGCTTTTCTCCCTTTCTAAAGGTACGTCGAAGCACTCCTTGAAAGGGAAAGGAGCATCAGAACCACTCTTTCCTTAAGGGGAGAAAGCATCGATGCACTGTTCATTGAAGGAAAGAGCATTAGTAGCCCCAAAATTTCTAAATTAATGTTTTAAAGCATGATTTCAAAACTTTTCTTCCATGAAGTGTTTCTAATGCATGTTTTATGGATGTCTCGCAGGTCTTGAAACAAATCATGTTCATTTGGAAGGAACACGAACATGATTTGGATGATGCCCAAGCAGAAAATGATCCAAACATGGTAATGTATTTGAGGGAATGTGGGTTCCTCAAATACTTCAGATTTTCGAGCATGAGAGCCCATGTTCTCTTATTGGACCATCTGATTCAGATGTGAGACCCCGAGCAGAAACACCTCCAAGTGGGTAACCATATCCTAACCATATATGTTGAGGATATTTATTTTAACCTAGAACATACCACAGGACTACCAGCCACAAGAGTGTATGTTAGTCTTCTTCTAAGAAAGAGTCGAAAAACGCCCCTTAGAAAGAAGGTGACTAAGAAGTTTGGAACTTGAAGGGATATCGGAGGATTTTCGGTAGCACACATAAAAGACGATGATGTAAGGTTTATAGTTCATATTTTGTCTTGCAAGTTGTTTTGAAAAAGTCACTAGGATTAGGTTTTTGCTGCAATCATCACTGATTCAATTCAAAGCATGAGAGGGGTGCAAATGAATTGGTCAACATTTGTTGAATGAATTTTTAGAAGACTACCTTGAAGTGTAATAAAAATAAAATCCTTTCAACTATACTTGGTTATTGATACTTATTGCATTCATAGGATGGAAGGAATGATAAGGAAGTCGATTCTTTGATTAGAAAAAAAATTCAATATTAGTAGAAATATATACAAATATGCATTTCACTAACAATAGGCAAAAACAACACAACAATAACATCAACTTCTTTCTGTACAATGAGGTAATTAGGTTTATCTTGAGTAAAACACCTCACATGCATTCACTTATGGTTGAAGCATATAGGTAAATAGCTTGGTTCAATATCAGAATGCACCATACCTACATTCAAGCCTGAAGGGATCCCCAGAAGCAAAGACTAGTATCCATGTTCACCTACTCTGAAGAAGATATTTCACAGATCATAAGTGACTAGGATTTGGCTTGGCGGGATCCAGTAATAGAAAAAGAAGAATAATTTGTACATGAGGAACAATCTAGTGTTGCAACGCCTACATAAAAGGAGATTGCAGGCTTAGATAATCCCACAAATGGTGCACAATCATCTGCACAAACCAATAAGTGGTAAAAAAAACTCAACTTGATGAGTCATCTAAGAAGAAAAGAAAGTCTTCCCAACCTAGTCTAACTTAGATGCTAATAGAGGATGACATGGAACAAATTCGCTTGAGAAATTAAACAAGGCACTAAGGAGGGAATGGAGAAAGTAGTTACTAAGGAAAAACTTGAAGATATTGCTATAAAGCAAGAAGAAATTCTCCTAAAAATTGGAGAATAATGTACCAGCATGAAGCAATTAATCTAGATTATTAAAAGGGAGGAAGGAAACAGTAGTGTGGGAACACACTCAGAATAACACCTGTGTAGTTCACAAAAAACTATTGTCACTCATATGAAGACTGCATCAAAACCATTGAAAAAATGAATATCTTAATTGTAGCGTTAATACTTCCCTCCCTAGAGGTGCAAGGGTCAAAAATTCATGTGGAAATAGTTCTGTCACAACTACCCATGGATGAATTACATATGTTGCATACTTTGATTATGCAATAAATAAGATGGGGTTGTGAATTTTTCACAACAAACTAGTACAAAATTCTTGAAGAAAATGAGACATTATAGGATAAATGTTGACAAACTGAAATGGAGAAAGAAAATATTGTGCAAAAGACATCAGAGTTGGAGAAGAAAGAAGAAGAAGCAGCTGCATAAATTAATAAGCTGAGAAAAGAAGTAGAAAAAATAAATCAAAAGGGTTCAAAAATTCAAAAGGGTGTAAATGAAGTTTGTAGTGGCTTCCCAGAATTTCAACTAGAAAAGGATACTTCCCCATAAGAAAAGGTGCCGAAAATTAGTAAGATTGTTCAAGCCCTGTGTGCACAATCGAAAAACTTTCAGCAATGCAACAACCAGGGACACCTCTACAGGTTAAAATGGAATTTGAAAAGAAATTAGAAAGAATGAATATTGTAGTAGGAAATATCAGGACCCTGGAATTGAAATGTGTTGAGGTACATGAAGAAAGTGATCAAGGGGGAAAGCTAGTTTTTGACGATCAGTTAAAGGAAATGGATCGAAAGCTGCAAGTTGCACAATAATCAAAGCAAAATTTGTGTGATAGATTATCTATCCTAGAAGCTATTGAAAATATGAACAAAATGGGATAATTCAGGGAACAACAGCAGGAAGTAAGCAAGATCAGGGAGGAACAACTACATATATCTAATAAGATTGAACCATTACAAGAATAAGTCACTAAAATTATGGAATTCTTTCAGGATTTGCAAAGAGAAATAAAGGAAGCAATAAATAAATGTTCAGAAAATATGAAGTTCTTCCCCATTGAACAGGTGGAACTAGGCATTTCAGCCAAAGAAAGTGAAATGAAGGAGAAGGTTGCAGCTACAAAGGAAACCTTATAGAAATTTGTAGCAACAGTCCAACCAAAGAAAAGGTCACTCCTTAATATAGGACAACACGAGGCATAAAGACAGGGGGAGAAAATTTTGTGTGCATACACCCCATTTCCATTGATGTCAAAGGGTGAGAGATGTCTGAATGTTAAGGGGAGTAGATTTTTTACAAAGCTCATTTTCAGGTGAAGCGTATGTTTGTTGACATCAATGACAAAGGGGGAGATTGTTTAACTTTGGTATTTTGATTGATGTCAAAATTGTATTTTTACACAAAGCCACATGGAACAAACAAAGTAATATCAAATGATGTATTAATCCATAATAACATGTGTTGAAATAATGTGCTTGCTTATGCAGTTACATGTTTGTTCATCCTTGCATAAACAAATAAACAAAGTAAATGTTTGTGTGCAAATATGTGTTTGAATTAATTTATGACCTAACTTAGCATCTTCATAAACAAGTATAATGTCAAATATATGCAAGCATGAAGACTTCTGCCAATTTGAAGAAATACATAGAAAAGACATGTGCAAATTCAAGAAGTGTGAAAATTCCACCAAGACATGGGATGCATGTGCGCACATACCACCAAGTCATTAAACTCAATTGTAAAAAACTCCTCAAGGTTGAATTATCAAATGATGCACGCCGACACAAGATGAAATTAGGTGGTTAGCTTGACCACAAAGTAAGAGGGTTGGGGCATCACCGACTAAGAGGAATCCCAACTTGTGGACACATCTCTTGAGCAAGAAAGAGTATAAATAAGTAATAAATGGAAGTATTAAAGTAAGATTAAAGATGAGATAGAGAAGATATTTTGACTTGGAAAGATTCTAATTCTTGGGGTATAAATGGATCATTAATATAAGAAGAAGTTCATACAGTAGATCTGGATTGCACAAAAACAATGAATATGAATAGTAGGTCATGCACAAAATTAGAAGGATACCTTGTACTAGGATGTACAAAGAAAATTCACAATGAATGATGCAGATAGCACAAGTGTTGAAGTAGAAGTCACAGATCATAGAAGTAAGAAATTGTTGTAGAGTGTAGAAACATAAATATCAGAAGAACACAAATCGCAGAAGTATTACAGTAAACACTATCACTGATCGCAGGTCGTTGTGACATAAATCATTGAAAGCTAAGATGAAAATTAGAGAAGTTGTAGATCATTATAGTCCTAGATATGAGTTCTTGATATACACATATTCATATTAGGGAGGAAGGAAGGGGAAAGGAAAGGGAGTCATAGCTTCCTTCTAGTTGGTGTCGGTAAATTCATTAGGGAGTCGATACTTACTTTGAGTTGGTGCTGGTAAATACAAATGGGAGTTAGTGTTTCCATTCAATCGAAGCTGAAGAACACAAAGAGGAGATTTCAGTCTTCACACAGGTTAGTGTCTAAACACTACGTGTCAAACCCCAAAATTTCGAAAAAATTAAAACTTTTATAAATTGCATATAATCACACTAAATGCAATCATTAGCTGTTTGATTAGTTTATGCTTCTGAATGATTATTAATTACTCTATACTTTGAAGAGCAGTTTCTTTTTCAGATACTGATTGTTTCTATTTGCAACCGCAAGGGGGATTGCTATGACAGACTGGGCTTACTTAGCTACTGAGCTAATGCAGCAATTTTTCTTTCTCTTACAGATATACAGGTAAAGTTCGGGTCGCTGCTAACATAAATTTTAAAGTATTAGATAATAAAATGTTGTACCAATTCATTCAGTAAAAAAATATAAATGTATGCTAGCCAGATTTATCAAGCTTATACAGGTAAAGCTTTTCCTATACTTCTCTTTAAGCTTTCACTGATAGAAAGTTAGAATTACCAGAGAAAAGATAGCTATTTTCCTTTATAATAGCAGAATTAAGTATCCTTATGAAGTACTATATCATTATTGAGTTTACTGTATGCAATCATACTATTTAATATCTTGCACTGTAGTTAAAACTAGGTTATCATGTTCGATCCTATTGTACTTATCTGATGTTCCCACATTATGACAGTTTTTAAAAATTCAAGATATGATTTTGTTTTACAATAACAATTATAAGGATCTGAAGTTTGATAACAACAATATATGCTTCTCTTACTTACATCCATTACAGGGTTTTCTGCTAGATAAAAGTCCTCTCTTAATCATTTTCAAGAGTTTGAACTACTGGAAAACTACTATTTCCAATGATCAATGACTGAATAAAATCTATGAACACCTGTAGAATTAGTCCTAGATTAACATAATCAATTCTATTAAGAATTTTCCAGGTTAAACTATCATCAAGAATGGCAATAATAAATTATATAAACTGCTTGTCCACCTTCACTTACCCATTCTTAAAGATCTTTGAATAAGAATAATAACAAAATCTACTTGTTAGCACAATAAATCTAAGACTATTAAAAGATTGCTCAAGTATTTACCTTGACAAGTCCAAATGAACTGGAGTAATCTCAATCCAAAATAGTGATTTACACAGCAGAGTTCTACAAGTTTAAGTCCTAGAATGACTAGTCTTTTACCAACTATGCAAGGCTATAATCATACTAATCATTATAGTGGTAACATTATAACAACTGTACTTATCATTAATAAAGAAATGTTATACTTATTGCCTTGATTGGAGACTAGGGTAATGGTCATAAGGTCATAGGGTTGTAAGTTCTATGAACCATTATAACTCAAAGTTATACCCTTATCCCTATAACTTATAGTGCAAAGTTTATATTGCAAAGTTTATAAAGCAAGGTTTTTAACCTTGAATGAGGTCGGAAATGCAAAGATTTTAACATGTACATGATACTAATGTTAACATTACAATGCAAGGATTACTAGCATAATCTATTGTTTATAAGGCATAGTTTCATATGCTATATTCTAACAATGCAATTGTATGGAGGTGTGATCATAGGTTAGCGACTAAATGGAATCTCCATTTGATGAATTTTTTGGGAAACAAAATGATTGTGAAAACATTACACCTTGACCCACTCGCATGCAATTATTAAAGTGCTGTCGTGGTCGTTTCTCTGCCATGCACTGGAGGTTTAAAAAGTTGACTCGACCCTAACATCTATCAGTTTCTCCCTCGCCTTCGGGCTTGAAGGCTCTTCAAAACCCTCCTGGTTCGATTTGGTCAAAACTCGCTTGATACAGCTCCAATGCTGCTTCCATCCTTCATGCTTCTTCTCGGGTCAGTGTGGAAGTCTGTAACTCAATAATGGTAGTCATAAGGCCGTCAAGAACCCAGGGTTTTTCTTGTGGGTTCCATAGCTGACTCTGTCGCGGCGTAAGAGAGATCTTCGACTTGGTAAATGACAGTCTTTCCATTGGGAAAGATACCCTTTGTCTTTCTTCCAATGTGTGCTCTCACAGAGATAAAGGAAGGTTATGCTTCCTCGGCTCTCGGTTATTAAACTATTTATCAAAGGCTGCTTATATTCGATCTCGCTAGTGAGTTACAGCTCATCCATTTTGATTTATTTGTAAATACATCTGACCCATAACATAATAGGGTTTTAACTATAAGCTGCTCCTTTGTTCGCAGGTTTGATCTCTTTGATGAAGAGCGAAGACACCAGGGTTCGACTATCAACTCCTCTCCGGTAAGCCCAGTCTCGACTTGGCGTTCCCCTTGCTGGTTTACTTATGGCTATTAGTCGAGGGTTTGAGTGACACGATAATGAAGGTTACTTCAGCTTTATTTTTAATCTTTGGATGTAAGTTTAGAAAGGGATTTTTACAAACTCAACCCTTTGTTGTGCAAAGGTGTTGCGACCCCGGTCGATCTTGTAATTACTTGTCTTTTTCTGCGTTAAGGTTTTTATAACAGAAGTATTGTATCAATGTATAACGACAATGGCTGCGAGCCTGCCAGCATCTGAGGTTGCGTCCTCTATACTCTGTTTACTCTGTTGTATTCTTAAAACCATACAAGGTTTTTACCCGAGTTTTGAATATGTTTTATTAAACAGCCTTTCTGTATCTTGGCTTGTCTATAGCATGTGTTTGTTTTATTTTCCAACTCTATACAGTAATAAATAAATTCTATGTTTATAACCACATACTCTGTGGGTTTTGTGGTGCGGCCGTGGGTGAAACATTGTCTTTTCACACTATAATTATTATATTTGTATAACTGTGTTTATAGGATTCAATTCCTAATTTGCTGTGGAGATTAAGTCAATTACTTAATCTGCTATTACAATTTTAACTGTGTTGATATCTATTATACTGTGTTGATATCTAAGATTTAAATGAAAGGTACCAACCTTAATAGATAAATTTGATGATTACTGTGCTGTATTTTAAAAGTAAATCTGGATTATTTAATTATTATTAACCCTTCTTTTTAATGATTTACTGTGAGGGTTATGTTCTTTGATTTACTGTTTATATAATACTTCTAAAATTATAAAAGTATATAGGGTTATGCCCTTGTACCAATATTGTATCTGTTATTACTATTCTATTGTATTATTACAGGTTATTATACAATACTGTGATCCATTTAGCATAAAAGGGTTATGTACATTAAGTGCTCTTCAGTTTATTATTTAATAAATTTGTTATTAAATTTTCTTTACAGGTTTTATAACCCGGCTTCTATTTATTTAGATGTTATAAGAAACAAAAGTAATCCTTTTTAATAAAAAGGCCCTGTTATATTCTTACTAATTATTACTATTGTCTTTTAATATTGTTTATTTACTTTACAATGTATAGTATATGACTAGTTCATAAATATACTTTATTTGTTTACATTCTAAGTAAAAATAAACTAAGTTTTCATTTGTATAATCATATACTACTTGAATGTTATTGTTATATATAATATATATAATGTTGATACATTATTGATAATAAAAGAATAATATTATTTATTCTCAATGTTACTATGATTGTTATATAAATGTTATTTACCCAATGTTTTAGTTTGGGTCCTTTATTTAGTTGTATTATTTCTATATATTACTTATTTAAAATTATTTAGTGTATTCTCATATACCTATCTTTATAAACAATTGTGTATGTGTTTACTACAATTAAAATAGAACACCAGTTATGAAATATACTTAAACTTGGTTAAATAAAAGAGTATACAATACTTAGATAACTACATTCTTAACTATTTTGCAGACTGATACAAATAGGATTCATCTGTAACATCGAACAGATAATTAACAGATACATAATTTATATCCTATTGTTAGTTTTGCTTTATCTAACTCTAAAAGGTTAAATCCTCTTTAAAACTAGAAAATAACAATCATAACTTAAACTTCAGAAATACTAGTCTATCTTTTCATTTTTACAGCTAGTATTTTCAGAAACAAAGATACAGTACTGAAATTAGTTTTTAAGACTGTAAGAAGATAATTTATGAACTTAGTGAAATCACTAGTAGCAACTACAAGTAGAATAGGGAACTCGGTTCAAAAGAATAGTACTTCTCACACCGAGATATTGTGCTAGAGTACGGTCTGGTGATACCAGATGTGGAAAAACACAGTACTACTAACAGATTTAACTTCTGATATTTTGAAATACTAACTTTACTGAAACTAATTAATTACCTAGACATATAAATAAACATAACATGCATCCATTCATACTCAGTAAACATAAAGAAATAAATTACAGAACCTGTTTAAACTGTGGACAACAACAGCAATGGGAGGCCGTTCCTCCCTACCAACTCCTGGAGAGCGCTCAGACAACGACTTCTCAGGACCCCCGAGCTTGCTCTGGTCTCCCTAGCTGGAACTAGGTGCAGCAAATCAGATACCAGTCTTCAACTCAGTATTAACTCAGAACTAACAGTCAGTTATCTCATCCCAAATAGCTATAATAAAAACTCAAGTTACTGCAGCAATCCACCCAAAACACTTCCTTACTGTTTTTCCCTCTTTCCTCAATGAAATTCCTGAATAACATTCACTTGAATGAATTCTTTCTGGAATAAAATCTGAGCAGCCTCAGCTCTCTTCATTGAGTACTTTTAAAATATTGCCTAGGTCTTAGTTGGGTTAACTGTCATTTAATGAGCCACCTGCTCTGATTCCACTTTCTTGGGGAATCATGACCCCAAATATAGGGAAGTTGCTACCTGCAACTTAGGAAGTGTTTGAGGATGCTACCACTTGTCCTTTTGCCTTTCCACCTAGTTCCATCCACCAGTTTGACCAGTAACCTCTTTTAACAGCTCTCCCATGCTGTTGTCTCCATAATTTATTTATTAATAATAAAATATTCTGAATTACACTCCATAACTGTTGACTCTGCTGAGTCATCAATCCCTACTTAGGATTAAGTTTAACATAATGTCTCAGAAATATAATAAAACAAATTACATAATTTTACAAAATTGGGGTATGTGACACTACGAGTTGGAGCTTGCACAAAAGGGATTGATATCTATTCAGGTCTATGTTATCAAGTCGGTTCTTATGTAGATGAAAGAATTCCTTACATGTTGGTTCTTGTAAACAGTAAGTTGACGCTTGCAATCGTATTGGTTCCTAAGTGATTCGATTCTCACAATTGGATATTGGTGTCTCTCATTTATGTAATCAATTTTTATATATAGACATATATAAAGCTATTTTACAAACTTTGTGTACATTTGTGTCCATTACTATTTTTTGGAATAAATTTGTAAAGTGCAAATTATTCAGTGCAAAATAGTATAATCTGTGTTATAGATTGATTCACCCTCCCTATTAGTGTATATAAAATTCCAACTTGCATGAGGTAAATCCAAATCCCACTACTTGGGATTCTCTCCAAAAATTCTATGTAGAAGGTTTCGTAAAGCCTAATTGGCTACCTCAGTTTTCCAATCTATTTGAGGGAAATAGGCACTATTGAACTGTAATTTAGTCCCCATTTTCTTCCATAAAATTATCCAAAACTGACCCAAGAATCGAATATCTCTATCAAAGGTAATAGTTTTTGGAACACCATTCAATCTAAAAAAAATCAGAAAAAAATGCCACCGTCAATGAATCACTTTTTTTCTTGAAAGAAATGAAATGAGTCATTTTAGAGAACCTATCAGCAACCACAAAAAGAGAATCATTACCTCGATGTGTGTTTTGGATCCCCAACACAAATTCCATGCTCAAATCTATCCATGGGTTTGTGAGAATGGGTAATGGCATATACAGCCCTGTATTTTGTGAGTGTCCTTTAGCCATTTGAGAAATCCTACAATGTGCCACATACATGGTTATATCTTTTTTCATCTTTGGCTAGTAATACTTATCTTTGATTAAGGCTAGCATCTTATCCTTTCCAAAATTTCATATCAGAAAAAGTATAAGAACAAGCCAAGGAGACCAAGGTCATAAAAGAAGCATTAGAGAGACAGATGAGCGACAAAGAAAATGAGTTTAAAGAACATGTGGATTGTGCATAAATCAAAATCAAAATACTTGAAGCAAATGATATTGTGTTGAAAAAGTCTCTAGAAGAAGTAGAAGAGAAAAATGAATTGTTGATAAAACAACTTACACAAAAGGAAATGGATATTTCACATCTGAAAAGTGAAATCGGATTTGTGCAAATCAAAGAAGAGCCAAAATGTATCTTAACATAGAAACTCAAGCAAAATTCAACAATAGCTCAACAATTGTGGATGAAATACTAAGCAAATAAAGGTCTCTGAAAACCAAGACAAGTCTTGGTTATGAAGGAATGAGTGACAAACTATGCATCGGCAATGAAGGATTCATTATGAAGCAGCAAGATGCATCTCAGAAGAATCCTGATATATCTACTGAACAAGTTGAACTCAGGTATAACAATACTTTCAGTTACAAAAAAAAAGTTGCACAGTAAAATGTTTGACATGTAATTATGATGGTCATGTATCAAAATATTTTCATACCATAAGATGTTATATGTGTGATGGATTTGGACATAAGTCCAAACACTTTTCAAAGAAAGTGAGACAACCAAAAAGAATTGTTTTATATGTCACTGACAAGAAAGTATGGGGAGAAAAAGAAAGGTGTCTTGTACAAGTCAAAGGCAAATTGTGCATATCAATCAATGGGTCAAGAAAATGTCACAGGAGAGTACAGTTGAAGCAACAAGTAATTGTTTCCCATATTCCTGACCATTAAAAGGTTAAGTACGATCCTTGAATTCAACACGATATTCATTAGTATTTCAAGGACCGAGTTAGTGAAATGTTGCAAGTAAAAATAATTTAAAGTTAGTTATCAGATTAATGTGATGTGCATATGTTCATTTACATGCAAAAATATGTTGAATTGTCATACATGAAACAGTAAAAGAAAACGTATGAACAAGTGTTGCTTGAACATACACAAGGATTGCACAGAAACAAAATTGAGATTTGAATTATATTCAAAAGATGTTATTATAGAAAACAAAATGGAGCTTTGAAGCTCATGTTGTAGAAAAGAATGTTCATGCCACAAATGGTGTACAGAAGAGTACAAAAATACATCATGTTGATGAGAGCCAAATTGAACAAAACTAAAATTCTATTCATATCCACAGCTTAAGATCCAACACTACATCATGATTGACAAAATGTTGTGAAATGCAAAGCTCTAAATCTATCAAAGTTGGCTCGACAAATTCTGTAGGTTGCAGTAGTAATGGATAAAGCTACATAATAGAAGACAACATACCAATAGTACATTGTTTAGCCTGAATTAGGTTCAGAAGATCAAGAGTATGTTGTTGTTTCCACTCCAAGAGATTAAATCTCTTGCTCATACTGGATAACTTCTCTAGAGCACTCTATTGACATGCGATTGTTGGTACAAATTCATGAACTCAGAATATTTCAACTGATATTTCCAAACTATTATATCCACTCTCATCCTTCCAAATTCTTCCATCTGTGACTAAAATGTTGAATGAAAGTTGTCAATTGAGCTACTGAATCACTAAAAATAGTAATACATTATGATTGAAGAAGAAAATATCAAAAATCAGAACAAGCTAGATAGATAATGAATTAGGGTGATGAACCAAACAATACGCAACTCAATTATAGAATGGAAGGTGGTCATCCATGTGCTCAAAATTAAATTAAAGAGATATTAAAGTAAATGGAATTCATGCTCACGTGATTCGAAAATGGTTGAGACGTCAAAAATTAATTCCTTGAGTTAATGATTTAGGAAAAAGGCGAAAAGAAGAAATCAAACTCATTGACCTGAGCAAATGAAATGATGCTGCCCAAAATGCTCAAGTATAAAAGTGAAATGTCAACATTTCTGCACAAGTTACTAGGCATATCAGATTGGCAGATGGATTTATGTGTGATGTATCAGTATAATATTGTGTGAAATCACACTAATGAAAACATGAACAAGTTAGTAATCTAAAGACGTGGAAAAGTAACACATGTGACAAGGAGAACAATAGGTTGTGGTGCAATCAGATGCAGAAACTTGAAGTGTTTGTGAAATTGTAGTGTATCTAGCATGATGCTAGGGGGAGTTGATTACCAAGTACATCCCTTTATTTCAAAGGGGGGAAATAAAGAAAAATCATGGAAAATGAAAAAAGAGAATGAAGACTAAAAAATGAAGAATTGAAACTGAAGGAAGGATCTACACAAAAGAACATAACAAAAGGAATAAACATAATGGGAGCATTTTGTGCACAGAATAAGAGCTCATTTTTAGGGGGATCTCATTGTAAGTTGGTGTTGACATCAATATCAAAGGGGCTGGTAAAAAATCATGGAGTTGTAGCTTCCCTGCAGTTGGAGCTGGTAAAACAAACAAGGAGTTGTAGCCTCCTTCCAATCGGTGCTGGTAAAAATAATCAGGATTTGGTGCTTCCATTAAGTTGAGTTGAAGAACGCAAATAGAGATATCATCCTTCAATGGGTTGGTACCTTAATTCTCTTATTTGGAGCTTGCACAAAAGTGACAGATATCTAATCAGGTTGGAGCCTGAAGTTCTGTAAGTTAGTGCTTGCATGGATAGACATACTTACACGTCAGTTCCTAAGCAACTTGGTGCTCACAATTGGTGATTGGTGTCCCCCACATATGTAATTATTTTTATACATATATATTGTTAGAATATAATCCGTTAGGGTTATATAATGTAAATAAATAAATAAATAGTAGGAAGCCAAACAGGTTGAGCGGAAGGTGAAACCCAACCGCCATGTGATTTGTATAAATATAGGCATTTGCATTGGAATAATAATCAATTGGGAGTTATTACCAACAAGTGGTATCAGAGCGCTACCATAACTCCTGCCTGTTGCATTCTTCTTGCCAGTCCATTGCCAGACTGCTCCATCAGTCTGCCAGTCGAGTCGCATGCAGTGTATGTGTTACTCCATCTGCCTGAGTTTATTCTCTACTAGAAAGATTGTGGTATACCTAACCCTAATTTTTTTTGTGGGCCGCCTCTCCTATCCTCTGCGATCTGTAGTTGTTGAATATCTGCATGAAGACAGCTGCGTGGTGGTGAGAGTAATATTGTTGATAGATATCTGCGTTGAGATTATAGTGTGATTGATATATCATATATATCTGCATCCTGCATTGGAGTTTTGCCCTGTGGAGACTTTCTAGGTACTGAAATGTGTTGAATATTGCATTGAATATCTTTTGAATATTCAAGACTGGTGCGTAGCGAAGAAAACCATATTTTGTGCCTCTGCTGCGATTTGAATTATCTGCTAAGTCCATATTGTTGGAGAAGAGACTGCATAAAACCCTAAATTAACCCTAGTTCGTGTATCTCTCTCTCTTTTGTGATCCCACATTTTTTGTGATCCCATTCCTGGAGAAGATGAAGCATGGTGATGTATTCACGCGCTGCATATTCTGGCGTTGAGATGAAACCCTAATTCTGGCTTGAGCTGCAATTTCATGAATCTGAAGACTGATATGTATCATATATATATTGCGTTGAAGTAGCCTACGCTGGAGATTAATATACTGCATATGCTGGAGACTTATATATTGAATGCGTTGTACTTCCAGCAGAAGGGCCTGCGTTGAACTATCAACTGTTCCACACCACATTCAATCCCTTTGGAAGTTGCAAACTTCCTCTAGACAGCGTTGAAGACTGAACGCGTGGAGACTTGCGTGGAGACTGCCTGGTGCGGTGGTGAGGAGAGACTGCTGCCTACGTGGGGAGACTGCTGAATGATATTTGTTGCTTGCTGCTTGATGGTATTGTGTTGGATCTGCTTGCAATCAACGTTGAAGTATGATGTTTGAAGACTGAAGAATGCGTTGAATGGTGAACCCGACGTGAATGGTGAAAGTTGTGCACTGAGTGTTCAATGGACGTTCTGCCTCTGCATTGGAAATATTGCTACCAGTGTGAAGACCAGCTGTGGAGCCATGGAGCTGTGATTGTATGCTGTGTTGAAGAGAGAACGTTGCAAGTTCTAGACTGCCAGACTGCCTGTGTTGGAGGTTGAAGACAGATATTGTATTGAAGACTGATATTTTGATATGCTGGAAAAATAATATATGCATTGAGTATATATTATTTTGATGTGCTGGAGAAGAATGTTGCGACCTCATTTATGCCCTAATTTCTATGTGTGGAGTTTTCTAATTTTTATATGCTGCGTGTAGAATGAATGGTGTGCTACGTGTAGTATAAGCCTACATGTAGTATGAGCCTGTGTTAATACATTTTTGCCAAAGATTGTATACATCAGATTTCCCTTCATCTATTTCTTATCAGGAATTTTGTGTGATAGACAGTCTCAGATATAAATTTTCAATTGAAGACTGACTCATAGATTGAAGAATTTGTTATATTGCTTGGTGAAAGTCCATAAACCCTATTTTTGACCTAATTCCTTGCATGGAGTAACTGAGACCTCTGGCGCCGAATGTCTGAAGAAACATGACCTTCTGTTGAAGTGTATATGCTGTAGCTTCCCTTCTCTGACTGCATGGAGGATCAGCTGTGAATTTGAAGGGTCAAATTGCTGCAAAAATGCTGGTGTTTTTGTAATTATTATGCCTTTTTTACAATATTGCTGCAAACATCCACTTGAAGACTGAAGTTGTGATCACATTCTATGTGAAACAAGATTGCTGAGACTGCCCATCATGTTGACTGCATAAAATTTTGAAGAGCTGAGATAATTGTTGACTGTTGGTTGTAATATTTTCTCTATCATTGTATCATCTTTAAAACCTGAAGTTGAGATTGTAAATCACCTTGGCAGAGACTGTAGACCTGCAAGGTTATTGTTTTTCCTTTTATCTCATTCTCTTTGTCATATCAAGTTCATTATTGTAAATTACACTAATAGTTGTAAAGATGCTCTCTTTGGCATCTAGTATTGGTGCTGCCCTAGCTGGCAAAGACCAATCCAAAGACCCTTCCAAGGGAGATTGCGGCAAAGAGAGAAGACAAGGAACAAGAAATTTCAGAGGCAGAGGGGGCAGAAGAAAAAGATCAGATTTGCAGTGCAAGTGTTGCGGAAAGACTAGGCACACATCAGATCAGTGTTGGGCTTCATGGGACTCCATCAAAGACAAGCACAACCAGAAGAAAGATGACCAAGATGCTAGTAAAACTTCTGATTCTTGTATTGTTGCACATTGTAATCTTGGATTTAATGAAATGACTTCTCTTTCATCTTACAAAGATTGTTGGCTTCTTGATACTGGTGCAACATCACACATGACATTTAGAAAAGACTGTTTTGAAGAACTGAATGAAACAATAGATGGCATAGTTTACTTTGCAGATAAGTCAAGTATTAAACCAAAGGGAATGGGCACCATTCGACTAAAGATGCCTGGATTCCCTGACTTCTTGTTGAAGAACGTTCTCTATCTTCCAAAGGTGCAGAGAAGCCTGCTGTCCTTGGTGGAGATTCGACAGCAAGGCCATTCCATCCACATGTTTGATGGAATCATTGAAATAAGAAAGTCCTCTGACAACCAAGTCATCGTGACTAGATATGAAGATGGGAAGCTGCTGAAGCTCAAGGGTTCATCTGCAAGATTTCAGAACTATGCCTACCTCTCTCAGCATGGAGAAGGTAATATGTCATCTAGCTCATTGTGGCATGCAAGATTTGGTCATTTAAATTATAAAAGTCTTCGTTTGTTGAGAAAGAATGGTGTATTTGGCTTGCCCACCATTCCTAAAGAGAAGAATAAATGCGATGCATGTATATTAGGGAAACATAGTAAGTTGCCATTCCATGAATCTAATTTCAGAGCTAGTAGGAAATTAGAATTAGTACATTCTGATCTGTGTGGCCCAATGCCAACTCCTTCAGCAAATGGGAATAAGTATTTTATGACATTTGTTGATGACTACTCTAGAGTGTGCTGGATTTACTATTTAAAGACAAAATCAGAAGCATTTCAAACATTCAAAGACTTTCATGCATTGATAGAAAAACAAGCACAATAAAAAATTGGTACACTTCATACTGATAATGGGAAAGAATACACTTCAAATGCTTTTGAAGATTATCTTCGCCAACATGGAATTGCACATCAGACTACCATTCCCTACAATCCTCAACAAAATGGTGTAGCAGAAAGAATGAACAGAACCATAATGAATATGGTTCGCTCAATGATGTTTTTCATGAATGTAAAACTAATGTTTTGGGGTGATGCAGTAAAATGTGCAGCATATTTGAGAAATAGAAGTCCATCAAATGCACTTGATAACAAGACTCCACATGAAATTTGGTTTGGCCATCTCCCTTCAGTCAGGCACCTCACAGTTTT